>CAVLJG010000007.1:1102933-1212217 GCA_963669975.1 Acanthoscelides obtectus | reverse complement strand
AATGCAGAAAACAAGAAGATATAAAAAATGAAGAAATATAACAGTATAAAGCAACAAATATATTAAAATAAGAAAACAATCTTGAAAACAAGTGCAAAACGGGAAAAAAATAATTAAAAAGTATGGATTCGAAAAAGAAACAGCAATATAATTGTGTTCGCATACTCTATGTAACTATTGTGACAAGTACACTGTTGACGCCATCTGTTGGGCGAGTCTCCTACTCGCCAGAGCTTAATTGCCGATCTCTGCTTTTACGCGAACCACGATCGCACGAGCCGCTGGCGGCGTCTGTGAGGACACGTGCTAGATCGACGCGAAGTGACCTCCAATATTCTAGATGTCGCTTTGTGGTTCACCAGACCTTTCTCGAAGCAAAAATGGGGACTTATATAACTCGGCGACCGGTAGATGGAAGCAGGTACTGAATACGGTAGAGTAGCAGCAGCGGAGTGGAGTATAGTGCAGTCAATGGCATCATAAATAGTGGTGTATATAAATGTTCAATCAAGTTAAATAAATTAGTGCATTTCTTTTTGTGGAATCCAGTGTTTTAATCCACACCCAAAAGAACCCAGGAAAACGCTACACTATAATAGGAATAGTATAGTGGTAATATAATGTTGAATAATGGATGTTCATGTTCTATTAGAGCATAATACTGAACTTGACAGGATCTGGCCAGTTGGTCATCGAGCACGAAGTACCAATAACAAAAAAAAAGAATCAAGTCACAATTTATAATGACAAATATACTAATTATGATAACCCAATCCTCATGGGGGATGTACCTAAAAGAACTAAAAATTAGTAGCTCTGTTTTAAACAGTCCTGTATTATATTCAATTAAATCCAAATAATTCTCAGGTTGGGCTATCGCGCCAGAAGAGCGAGATTGGAAATACAGACTATCAATCTATTACGCAAAGCCACAAGATTCTGGAACTTTCACCTGCGCGACGCCGAGGGGAATAACTAACAGCGTAACACTACATGTAGCAGGTAATATTGGAACGTGTCAAAACTATCAAAATATATGTTCGCAAACAAAGCAATTTTTTGAATTTGAATGAACTTGCGCGACGCTTATAACAAAGGGCTCGTATCATCGTACCACCGAATATTTTTCGATACGCTGTAGTGCACTTGGGAAGCTATAAGCGTAAGTATACAGTGTGTCCCAGATTCGTTTCGGTTTTTCCCCGATATTTCCAAAACCAATTGACCTATTGTAAATCTGAGGCCGGCTATCGAAAGCCCTAAGTTTCCTCTAGAACTTTCCCCATTTAACCTTTGCTGTTGCTATAACAGGAGTCGAGATCCCTGTATAGAGACGCGAATCTGGGACACTCTGTATGTATAATTCAATAAACAGGATTATTTTCTACTGAATTCTGAAAAAAAAAAACGTAGAAAGGCATTCCCCGTCCTTTGGATGAGCGTTAGAAAGTTGTTAGGGATATATTTTACTCAAAAGATGGTAAGAATGATTACAATTTGCACATTTTTGATCAAGTAATAAAATGTACTTAGGACTCGAAAAACAATTTTGCGGTCGTTGTTGGTCTCAGAATAGGCAATGGACGCTGAAATCTTCTGAAGGTGCTTTACAAGAATTAAAATGCTTCACTATTAGGTGAAAAAATTACAATCTTCTTCGCTTTTGTGTGGGAAGTGAGATATAAGGCATAAAGGTCATGGCAAAATTCAAATTAATGAGTGCGAATAATCAAGTAAAATCAAGCCTTAATTACACATTTTGCAATTTTTGATAGCGCAGTTTACAAATAATAATCCGCGAGTTATATCATACACATGTGCGATGATATGTAAATATAAATTACCGAAGTCTTTGAACTTCGCGAATTGACTTAAATGATAATATGGTTGATGCATAGCGATTTTTTGTGACAACAACAATTATAATTAGTGTTATTCACACAGTGGAAATTTTTAAAGTACACAAAATGAATGCGAATGGTGCCACAAATATTATGTCATTTTTATAAACATACCCTCTTCCATGTAAAATTACGTTTATCACAGGTCGTTGGCTCCATTATTTTATTTGCCATTTACAAATATACAGGGTGTTTCGGAAAACTATACATACAAGGTGCTCGAAAAATAGACGGAGATATTTTAAAAAAATATGAAAAAAAGTTTCTATAAAGATGGTTCTGGAATTTTCAAGATACACAGAGATGAATTTAAAAAATTATTATAGATATCTTGAAAAATATTTACTCAATTCTGTTGAAATTTGGTAATAATATTTTTTGTAACAAGAGGCTAGTTTAGCCCCGGAAAGACTAAAATTATTAGGTCCACTGTCGTAACGGGGAGCACCTTAGCGAATGTTATTCGCAAAAAAATGTACGCCACTGCCTTTTTTGTAACTATAATATTTGTTGTTTGATTGAGCATCTAAGAATACAACTTCTTTGTATATTGCATTTTATTCGTATCTCATTTCGTTTTCGAGAAAAAAAAAAAAAACCGTTTTGTTGCAGGTCACTGGACAAAATTGGTTTACTGTTTTTTTGCTAAAAAATCACAAGTGCTTTGGAAAACAAAAAAATCAAATAAAATCTAGGAAAGAGTGTTATTCCAACTTTTATAATAGGTACCATGACATAAAGTACACTACAACAAACTTATATATTTTTTCAATTTATCCGTATCATTGCATGTTCATGGAAACTTTTTTTTATATTTTTCAACAAGAAATTACCCTCTAAAATATCTCCGTCCAGAAGACCCTGCAAATTTCTAGTGCAGAAACCAGATTCAAGAACAACTTAAACAGTTTCTATCAACATGCATCTTAATTCAACGAACTGGTGTAAGATACTGGCAACGCTGCAGATTGCCGGCTTCTAACTCTTTCTAACAAATGTGTCTATACAGAGTACTCTCTCGTACACAATGAACTCAAGCCGTCAACCAAATTTTGTTCTCAGTGTATATTGGTTATGTTACTATTACCAAAGATAGTTTTTTCCATTTCCATCTCTTGCTAACAATATCAGCCTCAAATTCAAAAACTCAATAAGATTAAAAAATCACTGCCCAAAATATAAGAAATGTTTAAATAAATACGCAAAGTTGGGGTTTTCCTTTTCAGAAGCAACTACCCTTGAAATAACAAAAGGTAATGTGTAGTGAAACGAGGGCGACCAGTAAAAAAAAAATAAAGGAAAAAGTACTCACTCTCCAGTTGACGAGAAGGGCTAAGTACGTCTCTGCCCGAAATCAATACCGCTCCAACAGAAAATGAAATCAGCTGATTGCGCTACCGAGCAGACGCAGGCAAACAAGGAAGGCAAAATGTTGCGCAAAAAGTCTAGGTATTGCATCCCGTCCAATCGATTTGGGAGAATAAATGGTCCAATGAGTATACCGTTCACCATGCCAGCCCAAACATTCACCGAAAATGTTTGTTGAAAATGTGCCCGACGGACAGCGTGCGGATTTTCTACTGACCAAACATGAGTGTTGCGAAAGTTATTCACCCCATTACGCGTGAACGTAGATTCGTCTGTCACCAATATGCACTTCAAAAAGTCCGGATTATTGTCATGTTGATGCAACAACCACTCACAAAACCGCACTCTTGCTGGAAAAGCGTCAGGTTGAAGGGCGTGTACACGTTGGACGTGAAACGGATACAGCCCCTCTTCACGCAGCGTTTGCCACACTTTAGTTTTTGATACTTGCACTTCTCTAGCCACGTCTCTAGTGCTTGTTGAGGGATTCTCGTCTACGCGATTACCTCTACACGCGTGACCGTAACCGTCGGTTGAAGGTTGCACACTGACCTGACACACTGACCCCGACCCCAGTTCTGTCGTCGGGTTGAGCTAGTGTCCTAGTACCAGTCGGGGATGTCGCGGCTACAGGACGGTATTCAGATATTTTTGATGTTGCAGAGCCTTTTATCTCGGTTCCCTTAAGACATTGGTGTATATGGTACTGAGAAAAATTGATTATGTTTTCAAGATCTACACGTCGTGTAAAGGAAAACCCCAACTTTGCGGACACCCTGTATAATTGAAACTAAAATTGATAAAAATATAAAAGATAAAATAACTATTACTCTTACTATTAACCAAAAATTATACAAAGAACAAAAGGAATCAAAAGTACTAACCTCAATAAAAGGTTTCTAATAAAGAAGAAAAAGTCAAAATATTATCATTTCCATCAATACGAATACCCTGACAACACAAACAAATATTGAAAAAATCATTATTTATTATTTTTAAACAGACTATAAAAATAGGATATAAAGAAATAACAATAAATTCTAATATTGACCATGTTTTTGTTCGGTTTGATGAGTTCCATCAAACGGTATACAGGGTGTTAGAAACATAGACGGAGATATTTAGATGATGTTAAAAAATATATAAAAAAAAAGTTTCTATAAACACGGGTGATAAATTTAATTAAATAAAAACAGTTTTTTTATTAAGATCTTCAAAATACACAGGGTGACTTTAAAGTTGAGTCATTAATTTTCAGATAATGATTGTAGAAGGAAGATAAACCAAAACATGTGTGTAAAAATAAAAAAAAAATTACCTTGTTTATAAAGTATCCTCCCGACAAGTATTTCAGTGCGGACCTGTATTTGATCGTGAGGTCTTGGAGCACCGGCATGCCGTCCCCTGTGAGGTCTTAAGTCACCTGATTCACGAGCCCGGTGTACTACATTAACAAAGGCACGAGGGGTTGGTTGCACTCGATTGGGAAACCGATCCGCATAAACATGTGCCATTTTTTATTTCGTTTGAGCCACGCAACAGACACCACTATTCACTCACGCGTTACCGACTTACACTGACTGTATACAACTGAAGAAAATAATTGTAAAAACGTCGTTCCAAATTCTTTCGCTTTTTTGTTTCCGATGCGATGAACGGATAAGGCGGATTATATCCGTTGTTGCCAGACACGAGCACATAATATTATTATTGAGACAGGGCGGTACTCAAACTTTCAAAGGGCTATAACTTTGTTACTTTAATTTTACCAGAAAAATGGTAAAGGAAAAAAACATTTCTTCTGATCAGATCTACTCACTGTTAAAATAAATGACTCAACTTCGAAGTCACCCTGTATATACTAGGTTCTGCTGAAATTTGGCAATATTATTTGTTGTATTAAGAGGCTAATTCAGCCCTAAATAGGTTAAAATTATTATATCCAGTGGCGTCGCTAGGTGTGAAGAAATGAAATCTTCGATCTGTATTGGCGAGTCCTACAAAACAGAGCGTACGTATATGCTGTAAACGATGATCGTATTGGTCAACCAATACCATAAGGAATTTTTGTACGACTAACTCTGTTTACTGATACGAGCGTTCGCTCTAATCTTGCCTGTTTTTTTGCGCTAGGTGCGATGAAATAGAATCCTCTTTATTCCTATTGGTTGAGCTACAAAAGACGATTGTATTGGTTGACGAATCAGCGTCAGGCGTTTTTTGTGCGACTATTTCTACTTTTTTGTTACTTTAATATTCATATCAAAAAAAATTGTACGAAAGAGTGTTATTGCAATTTTAATAATATTGCCGAAATTCAACAGAAACGAGTAAGCATTTTTTAAGATAATAATACTAGCTGATTGCCAAAAAATCAAGTTGACGAAATGCTTTTTTCTGGGTGTAACACTTCTAAGGTCACACTGAGTATGTTTCGTCATTTTACTTTTACGTCCTAGGTTTTCATGAAATTGAGCTTTAATAGATTCGCATTGCAATAAGAATATATTTCTTTTCGGTTAAGTTTCTAATCTTAAGCTACGCCAAACGCCTCGTAACTCAGTCTTTCTTGCTCATGAAAACGTAGGCTCTACAGACCTTAAAAGTAAAATGACGATATGATAATGTTAATACATGCCGTTTTGTTAAACTCGTTCCATATGATCTCGAAATAAATCTATTTTTCTCATATCACATACAGCCATCCACTGCGAACCAATCTCTGTCTCTGGCATGCACCTAAGTGTGAGAGTTGAAGGGACTAGGCTGGGACACATGGCCATTTTCCAGTGTCCTATAGGATTCTATGTCTCAGGTGAAGCCAACCTTACATGCCAAGCTTCAGGTAAATATTTTTTCATTACGTGTGTTTCTTCTCACTGTGGATACTTCGCTAAGCAAATGCTGGGGCAGAAGAAATGTCATAACGTTGTTGCCATTATTCGGGAAATACGAGGGTTGTTTAAAAATAAGGTTCCAAACGCTGCGGGGGATGCTAGGCGAAATCTGGCAACACCGTCGTGTTGCCGGGTCTGCCAACAAGAAGCGCCTATTGTCAACGCTCGGTACCGGCCTGGCAGCCATGCGAGATGACATTTACTCATGCGCAATGGAGCCAGGTGCGAAATTCATCCGATTTTTGCACGCAAAAACGTTACCACCGACGTAAATTCATTGCCAGTTCAGTAAAGTAAAGAACTTGTCTGATAACTATTACGACTTGAACAATCCTCCGTTTCATGACGAGGACTTCTGCGACAAACTGTATAAGTTCAATATTACTGATAGTTATTAGTAATTGAAATAACCTAGTCACTTCATCAAGTACCCAGTCGACTACTCGTCGAACAAACAACTTGTTACTTTAGATATATAGTCGAAATCACGAAAGATGACTATTACGTCATATCACAAATTGTACTGAAGTAATCAATGGACGTACGTCGATGATAAAATCACGATGGCAGGAACATGATGACAACAAATTTATGTTATGATTTTGCGAAGAGGATTATTTTTATTTTCATTTTATTTCATCGTTTTGAGTGAGACCTTAATAGTAATTTCAGTGGGGAGTTTTTGTTTTGAATAAAAACAGTTACGAGTTATTCTAAAACAACCTAACCTGCTTCAACATAACCTAACTATCCATCTTTCAAATATGATCGATCATGCAACATGAAAACATCTTCTATCTTTGTCGGGTACATGCAAATTAGCAATACAGTTTGTTCAGACAATAAAATTCTGTCTGTCTCTGTCTAGCATATCTGAAACTTCATTAAAAATATTCACAAATCGCTGTCGTTTATCTTTACCATAGACTAAAATGATGACGTAATCGTCATATTTCGTGATTTCAACTATATCACCATCTGGTCGTTTACGTTATAGGTAAGTGGTCGTCACCAGTTCCAAAATGTGAATTGGTGAAATGCCCTTCTCTGGACACCCTGAAGGTCTTTCCGAACCTCACCTGCACGTGGAAGAGCACAACAACAGCTATGGAGGGCGTGCCGTCTTCGGGTGTGCTTGGGGCTACAGGTTACAAGGTCCTCCAGGCATTGAATGTGAACTGAATGGAAACTGGTCAGGGCCTTTACCCAAATGTGTGCGTGAGTATCCAGGTTTTGTTCGAGCTGGACAACAATTTTTTTTTGTAAGTTCTCTTAAACTAGAGGAAATATTCTTATGTTCTTAATTACAAGTGTTGTTAATTAGTAAGTACCGAAAATTTAACAGATGGTTGTTTGAGTGATTTTAAGACAAAAAGTTCATATAAACATTTTCCCATTAGTCAAACGTTCATTACAGCTATCCAGTGCCCACCGCCGGTGTTGCCGGTGAACGGACATTTGATCCAGTCTGAGGCTCCTGGCATGGACGGAGGCAGATACGCGGTTGGCAGCTTGGTGCAGTTCGCATGCGAAGGAGCCTACAAGCTTGAAGGAGAGGCAAGCATCATATGCACCGAGATGGGCGTCTGGTCTCATCCTCCTCCATTCTGTACGTAAATTAACACCTTATACCATCATTCCATCCATACCATTTATTGACCACATCACGTATATAAAGTGTATCCGTGCCGAGAGTAAAAGTCATTGATATATGTTAGAAATAGCAGGGGGCCAAGTGCTGATCCCTGCGGTACTCCGTTGCAAATAAGCGAGAGATCAGACGTGGTGCCCTCGGAGCTCACATACTGCTTCCTTTTTGACATACATTTAAGTATTTTTATGCAGTAGTATTTTGTTTCTTTCAATCGTGTATGTGAGTTAACAGAAATACTTCCAGTAGCGATAGTATTAGAGTTATCTTCTATATTATCCAGAACATTCAACATTTTGAATTGACAGAGACTACAATCGTGCAGAACAAAACGTTTCACCAGTAGTTCACCATTTTGAATAGTAGTAAATTTATATAATAGGGTCATAAGGTACTGATAAGATGACCAGCCGCCATCTTGAAACTCTCATGTTATTTTCACGCTAAAATACAGGGTGACTTCGAAGTTGAGTCATTTATTTTAACAGTGAGTAGATCTGATCAAAGAAATGTTTTTTCCTTTAACATTTTTCTGGTAAAATTAAAGTAACAAAGTTATAGCCCTTAGAAGTTTGAGTACCGCCCTGTCTCAATAATAATATTAGGTGCTCGAGTTGGCAACAACGGATATAATCCGCCTTATCCGTTCATCGCATCGGAAACAAAAAAGCGAAAGAATTTGAAACGATGTTTTTACTACAATGTACAATTTTATTCAGTTGTATTTAGTCAATGTGTCAGTCGGTAACGCGTGAGTGAATAGTGGTGTTTGTTGCGTGACTCAAACGAAATAAAAAATGGCACATGTTTACGAAAATGCTGAACTTGTGGACATGATTCTTATTTACGGGGGGGGGGTTCTTTACAAAATGCTGCCGCGGCATCACGGATTTATGCGGCTCGTGAATCAGGTGACTTAAGACCTCACAGAGGAGGGCATGCCGGTGCTCCAAGACCGCACGATCAAATACAGGTCCGCACTGAAATACTTGTCGGGAGCATACTTTATAAAACAAGGTAACATTTTTTTTTTTCATTTTTACACACATATTTTGGTTTATCTTCCTTCTACAATCATTATCTAAAAATTAATGACTCAACTTCAAAGTCACCCTGTATAGTACCGACTGTCCTAAAAAAGACGTTAAAATGACAGACTTTTAAATTACATTTTGTTGTCGTCATAAAAATGACGTCAATAAATACGTCGTCAATGACGTTTCTAACCAAAAGTACCGAATAATGACGTCATTATGGCGTCATCATGTTCACTGGGTATGAAACGTCAACATATTTTTTTTAGGTAAGCCTCGGTGTTCGTACGTCGGCGAACCCAAAAACGGCTTTGTTTCACCGACCAAGTTCGCTTACGATCCGGGAGACGAACTTGAGATCATTTGCAGCCCTGGGTTTGTGACCGAAATTGAAGAAAGGATAAGATGTCTCCCAGACGGAAAATGGTCGGCAGCACTTCCGGAATGTTTGGACGCCACTATCAGTAATAGTAGTAACAGTACAGAAGTATGAATCTGTAGTACCCGTCTTATATCAACAATTTCTTCGCGAATTTGTTCAGATGGATTTGTTCAAGGTCGTCCTGATTGTGTTTGCTGTGCTGACAGCAGACAGTGCTGCCAACCTCACAACAAATTTTTCCTAGAAACATTTGAGTTTTTATATGTATTTGGTTTTGATTTTGAGGCGAATCTCATAAACAAAAACCATGCTATTGAAAACTGTGGTTCAATGGCATCCTATGCTTGAATTGAAAAGTTTTTGATATTGGAAAGGAAAGCAACTTGGCAAAAATCAGAGCAAGTTTTAATTGAGTGAAGAAATCCATGAAGAACTTTATAGATTTATTTGACGTCAAATTCCTGTGTTATACTTTGGAAATTTGACCTTTAACTTAATTCATAAGAAAAATGTAATCAAACTCTTACCTCAAATGGTTTTTGTACAGGATTGTGCAGGAATTTCGATGTAGAAAACTAAAAAATAATAAATTAATTCGTATACCTATTTAGCTGTCTATATAATGGGTGATTTTTTTACTAGTATCTTTTTGGCAACACTGTTTTTGACAGATGACGCGTGAATCGTGTCTTGTGTCATTGTCAAACTTGTTCAGTTTGGTCTATAATTTAACCATGAATCGACTTACGAACGAACAACGCTTGCAAATTTTTGAATTTTACTATCAAAATTCATGCTCGGTTAAGAGAGTGCATCGAGCACTGCTTCCAATTTATGGGCAATTTGGTCGGCCTACTGAGGGAGCTATTCGGAAGCTTGTGACTAAATTTCAAACCCAGTTTACATTAAACACCAACACGCAGACGTAGAGTGAGGACTGAAGAAAATATTGCGGCTGTATCCGCCAGTGTTAATGGTGGCCGTGAAATGTCCATTCGCCGCCGTTCGCAGCAATTGGGCCTCTGTTACTCCACTACGTGGAAAATTTTGCGACAGGATTTGGGTGTAAAACCTTATAAGATACAGCTGGTGCAAGAATTGAAGCCACACGACCTCCCACAACGTTTCCAATTTGGTGAATGGGCGCTGGAAAAGTTGGAGGAAGATCCACATTTTTATCGAAAAATTGCGTTCAGCGACGAAGCTCATTTCTGGTTGAATGGGTACGTTAACAAGCAAAATTGCCGCATCTGACTTGTGTGTTACGGTGGACATCCTATGTTTTTTTTAATAAATGAGAATTTTAATAACGTTGAATAGTAGACAACAACGATATTGTATTCGTTTACATTTTTTGCGGAAAACGGCTATAGAACCGGAGGCATAAGGACCGAGACGGATCTGAATTTTTTTGATATGTATTTTTGCTATGTAAATCGGATTGTAATGTAGAGAAAACAATCGAGAAAGTTGGGATGTCAAGGATAAGCAAGATATAGAGGAATGTGTACGATAAAATATCCATTTAATCTCCCGTGTAGTTGCAAAAGTAACAAACGCGGTGCGTAGGTATTTGTACCTACTCCAGAAATTTGTATAATGATATTCGGTTTCTATTTCAATGAGATTTTCGTAAACCCAAGCGTAGGTAGGTATTCAGGTATCCAGGGAGTATCTTTGCATTCCCCAAAAAAATATTCCAAGTCGTTTCGTTCTTAAAACTATTTTTTCACTTCGGATAGTGTTTGTTTGTATTTTTTGGGTCATTGGGAATAAAAAACACTCCAATGAATTTTTCTCTAAGGTTTGTATTTTCTCAGGTACATATAAGCAATTTGAAAATGCAAAAAACGTCGTTTTCTACCCAGCTACCTAGGTATTTCTTAGGCTCGTATCGTCAGTCGTCCCTACAATTTATTGTAGGGCGCGTTTATGGCCTCCTTGATTGTCATAGTTTTATACTTCTCCGTGTCAACGCTCTATTTTGAGGTTATGTCACAAACATCTATTTGCATCAAATTGTTCTTGCTTTTGAGTTATATCATGTTTTATCAGCCTGAAATTGAATACAATTTAAAAGGAAAACATATCTTAACAATAGGAGGACGCTGACACGGGACGAGTGTAATCTAGAAATTTTTGTAGGAGAGAAAAGAGTATGACAATCAAGGAGGCCATAAACGCCATAGAAGGGTTTATCTCTGACTGACGATCTCTGCTGACGATACGGGCCTTAGGGCAACAAAAATAAAAGTTTGTTAAGCAGCTTCTATCTAGCGGTTGTAGTTTAAACACCTGCTGAGAAAAATCAAACGTTACTACTTTTGATACAGATTTCATATGCAGATTATACTATGTTTCATCATTTCACGGACAGATGTCTCTAAGTCAACAGCTGTGGCGACATCTACTGGAATGTTTTAACCAGACTTTCCTTTTCAATTTTGACTAAAAGCAATACGTTGGTTAGGTCACTGCTAGATGGTGGTCCACATTCGTTGTTCTGTAGTTCATAATGTAATGACATTTATGATGTGTGACGTTTGTGGTGTGACACCGTGACGTGTTGAATCTTACTGTTCTGTGATTTTGGATGAGTCCAGATTAATAAACAAATTATTGCTTTCACACATTTCATCAGATAGTGTTTAAAAACATTAAAGAATCTGTAACTGGAATTTAGAGTTAAAAAATGGCAAACACGAACACAGATCTCACTGAAGAAGATGCCGCAGATTTGCAATTTCCCAAAGGTAAGTTCATGCCGCTTTTCCAACCTATATTTTTTTAAATTTTGCTTACTTCTAGAAGACGACCTCTCAAAGTCTTCGTTGTCGTGCGTGCCCGCAAATACTTTTTTAGGTAATTGTTCGTTATTGTTACAGCCGTCAATGCAACAGTTGTATGCCAGGATTTACAGATATGAATAAGTCTTGTGTGTATTCTTCAAGTCGTATTCATAGTGTTTACCATCAAAACACAAAACTTCACTTTGTGCTGCTTTTATTGCGAATTTCGTATTAAAATACAAAGTATAATCGTGGTTCATATTTGCTAGATATGTTTCCGCGTATCATAATATATTGCATATACAAAGCTGTGTTAAATAAATCAGTCTGCAAACTGTTATATGTCGTTGGCTTTTTTGAATGTGAATTATTTAAGCTAGTATTATTGCAAGCCAGTCTTAAGCCAGAGGTAGGATTACCATCTGTTACGCTTTTTTTTGGACCTGCAGAGGAACAGGTTGGTTGACAAAATTTTACTTACAATGTTTTCAAATAGAAATTGCTCACTCTGTATATTAGGGAATTAGCTTTGTGTCTTAAGAGATAGGTTTAATACCTAACTTCATACTTTTACATTATTTTTGAATGTTCTGGTCTAAAAATATTGCTCACTGTTTTTTTTTTGTCCCAAATCACCCTATATCCTTGGAGTACCTTTTAACGAAGCTGGGGTTTAATCTACTATAATTTTTGTTCAGAAACTACATTCTCATAACATTTTTCCGTAAGTCTGTACTTTATAGCAAATTAAATAAATATTACTTTCAGTCCTTTGTTTATGTTTGTCCTTTTCTGCTGCCCAGTTCTTGATGTAGTTTTCTTCGGTATTATTCTGCAGAAATATGATGAATTGTTGGTGGTAATTGTATCCCATATGAACGATAATGAAACTATGAATTTGTGGAATATACATATCTGTAAATAGTGTGCATATCAACTGCTATGCTGGCTACATAATAATAATGGCAATAATCCTCTTTTTAGACAATCCCGATTCAAGTTACTGTGTGAACTGTTATAGTGAAGTGACAAACCAATATATACTTTGTAACAAATGTGATACCATCATTTGCCTTGCCTGTTTCTCTAACGGTGCTGAATTTGGAGAGCATAAGAGCAACCACGACTATAGAATACTCAGCACAAAGTTTGTCTTATTCAAAAACAGTGATTGGACAGCCGAGGAAGAAATGAAACTTTTAGATGCAATTTTGAACTACGGAAATTGGAATTTGGTGAGTCAGGAATTTCCGAATAGGAGTCTGAGCGAAATCATTGATCACTATGATCATTTTTATCTGGATGGTAATGGTAGCAAAGCTATGCCAAAAATGATGCGGAGAGACTCGGCTGGCTTCAAACAAGTTGTGGTTCCTTACAGGTTAAGGATAGCCGATTCTGAGGAACCTCCCAGATACTTACCGAATACCATAGGTCACGAATGCTTAGCAGGGTACAATCCGGCACGTTCTGATTTCGAGAATGATTATGACAAAAATGCCGAAGATATGATTGCTCATCTAGAGTATGTCGGTGAAGACGATCCTCACTATGAAATGTTGACCAAACTCCAATGTGCAGTAATAGAGAGTTACAATAGGAGGTTGAGAGAAAGACAAAGATGGAAGAATATTATCAGCAAACATGGCCTGCTGCAAACGAGGAAGATGATGGCTTGGTTCCAGAGGTACAAACACACAATTGAAAAAAATGTCTGCGAGAAGATGGTTAGGTTCTTGCAATTGTGTGAGCCGATAAGGTTTGACATGCTCATGGAGGGGCTTCACAAGGAAGGGGAATTGAAGCTGCAAATGTCCAGGTAAGTTTCTATCTTGGTTTTCAAATAGCATATCATGCAACTTTTTACTGCTTCCAAACCCCTTGTTTATACACAGCAAATTTGAAAAATCCATTATTCGTCAAAACGCCCAAATTCCAAAAAAATTTTGGCACTTCTGGCATCAATATAACCTCTTCAGGTTGATTATTGATTGTAGTGTCTATGAGATGGATACGAGGGATGTCTTTTAAGTTTTGCATGTGGAAATAAAACAACATGGTAGGTAGTTTTAAATGACTTTATTGTTTTTCGTAGTATTCCCCATGAAGACTAATACAGATCTGCAGACTTGGTGGAGGATGATTCTTCTTTCGGGGTTCATTTTTCGAAGCTCGGTGTTGGCTTTTGGCAAACAAATGGTGGTATACCAATCCGCAGTAACAGTTCTTTGCTCACTAAGAGCAATTGTTGCAATATAACCCGCTTTTGACACAAATGTCGCGACCATCTTTTTCGAAACACTTCGAAAACGGATGACTTTTGTTGGTTTTTCTTCAACTTGGAACACCCAAACAGCCGACTGTCGTTTATTTTCTGGTTCATAACAGTAAATCCACGATTCATCACCACTAACAATGCTCTACACATTTTTTGAGTTTCCGGAATTAAAACGGTCAAGCGTTTTTTGACACCAATTAACCCTGGTTCATGTAAAATTTTTTGAACTGAGGTCTTTGAGATCTTCAAGTTTTTGGTGCACCCACCCTGGAATCGTCGCTAAGACTCACCCGTCCACGTTTGAATTCTCCATACCAACGGGAAATTGTCGACTGATGTGGCGCTTCATTGCCGAAAAGAGACAGTAACTCAGCAAGGCATTCTTGTTGCGATAATTGTCTCTGAAAGTTGTAATAAATTATGGCGCGAAAATGTTCTCGGTTGAGTTCCATCTTTCTAATGACTTGGTGACACTTCAAAATTCACTGTAGTGCGAACACCGCACGTAATGTTGTGAAACTTTGAATTTAAGTTTACTAAAGAGTGATGTTAAGATTCAGCACTGACGTCCGATCCGCGCGGCCTACTATGTTTCTATATGCAAAACTTAAAAAGACATCCCTCGTATTTGTATCTCAATTATAGTACGCATATTTTTCTGGCTTGCCTGTATGTAGAGACATGATGTTTTATTGAAAGTTTGGAGCTGTTTATGAAAAATGATAAATGTGCGAATCTGGTGCTGCGATAAGGAGATTACTCGGAGCTTCTTCAAACAAAGAAAGGTCTGATGTCACATTGCAAGTATTTCCTTGCTCTCACTGACACGTGTTTCCTTGATAGGATTCAGAACTTTGTGAACGCCAAAAATTCAGCAAATTAACCGACAAGATGTGTGGTCAGAATAACGTGTCACACAGCTAGAGAAATGATGAATGTTTTGCAAAAAATGTTATCATTTCCGCATTAGATTATGTCGTCTGGCCACCAAGATCGCCAGATTTTGCGGCATTTTTTTATGCGGATTTCTAAAAATATAATAATAAACTTTAACTTAAGTACTATGCTGAAGAGCAATATTTAATGAAATATTGCTTATGATACCAACCGATGGAAAATGTAATAATCAGGAGTTTATGCGACTACCTTAGGCGCATATTAAGTTATATTGCTTTTCGTATGTAACTCCCAACTCATACATAATTCCAGACTTCCATTAAAACTTCAACATAAAAATTTATATATTCTACTCCATGTTAAAAATATGGGAGAAACAAAGCAGTCGGTTATTCGAGCATAGTGGACCCTTGGCTTTGCAGTTGGGAAAGATAATCTGTACTGCAGAATTACTTTTTGTCAGAAAAATTCTGTCCAAGTATCTAGAAGACACAAAAACCGTTTTAGTGACCTTTGATATACCTATTTATAAGAACTGTAGCCATAATTACATATATGTAAGTTCTTAGATTCCAGCTTTCGTTAATCTAGAAACTTTTTGAATCGTTTATTTCCCGCATTATATATTACAGTTTTATTGCTGATTACTATCATATGCAAAATACTTTTAACCTGTACCGTATATTTTAACTCGCTATCAAAATGGCAAATTTTTTACTTTTGCAATTTACAATAATATGTAAATTGTCTCATCACTTATGCGAAACCTACTTAGATATCGATACTATGTTACCACTTGTTTCCTGTCCTATTCTGGATATACACCATACTTATCACAATTGCACTTATAATCAAATGGGTTATCAGTAAATATGCCGTTTTTTACCTGAAATCTCTTACGAGGCAATGCGCTATTGAACCTAAAATCGTCTTAACTTTGAACCTTGAACAATGTAATATGTATTAAATACATACCTTTTTAATATAGTGCAAATGATATGATCGCTATAGTTGTAATTGCGACTATATCATGTTAGGATGGTTCGATTGATTAGAGTACCCAATATCGAGTTGTCTCTTTGACAGTGTAGGTTTCTTGACTATCACCTGACGTTAAAAATGTCATCCTCAAAGAAACGATTTCGAAGACGTTTGCCAATTTACGTGCTAGGCGTGTTGACTTTTGTCCATCATATTTTCCTGCCGATTATCCTGAGACCAAGCGAAGAACAACGAGAACAGTTACGGAGTGAAAATTAATTCCAAAGAAACTCCTTAGTATGAGTTTAGTGAAGCTCTGGATAACATCAAAAAGGTTGTGTCGCTAACCACGGCTCGGTGGAGGCAGCGGAATATTCCATTCAGCTGCTGATGAGTATCAAAAGAATACACGACCAAATGGAAACGAAGCCTAGAGCATTTTTTAATTTAATTTTATAACGTATCAATTTATAATCTAATAATTAATGAATTATGATAAATAAACTAAACTTGAAGATAGTGTTTTGTAAATAAGTAGGTCTATTTTATGAGTTAACGTCTTGGAACCACGCTCGACAACATCTCATTACAATGGAATGAAACAAATGTAACCAACTCGGAAAAATCACTGAATATTAAGCAAACATGTTCAAATTGTTTGGATCCTGATATCATGACAAAAAAGGACGACTCGGATTGCCTTCAACATTGTACTTCCAAGATATCCAAAGCCTTGCCTCCGGTACGATCAATCGGAACTAAAAGATCCTTACAGGGTGTAGATTTTTCAGATTTTTTTAAGCCTATAATCTGGAAAGTACACGTTTCCGGCTTGTCATAAACCTCCGGGACACCCTAATATGTCTTACCTGCTCTTTTTATTTTAGCACATCACATAACATTATTTACTTTAATCAGTTTACCAGTTCCACTATCCTACGTAGCTGTCTGGGGTACTACTACCGTATACTACTTGCAATGATTGCAATACACATAAAATTATTAGTATAGGTTGTACATCTTAAACGGAAGCTTATTAAATACGGATTTGTTTATTTTAGATTGATGTACCTGAGAAGGAAAGGAATAACAACTCTGGCCGAAGGCAGACTATTTCTCAAACTGCAGCAAGTCCGTAGTGAGCACCGAAAATCCCTGAAAGCATTCAGATCCAATAACATCTTCAATTGGAAGCAGTCTCGCGAGTCAGCTGTGGACATCTCGACCGGCTTGAAACAAAGGAAGCAAGTGTTCACGCCGATCGAAATCTTGGGGATGCCCGGATACTGCAGACTGAACGAGAAAGAAAGAGAACTTTGTAGAAACGTTCGTCTCGTACCAAACGCGTATTTGCATTTGAAGGAAATTTTAGTGTCCGAGTTCAGCAGAAGTGGATCGGTGAAGCTACAGACGGCTAGAAGGCTGTTGAAAATAGACGTGAATAAAACTAGGAAGCTGTACGACTTTATGATTGAAGAAGGATACATTACCAAACACTGAAAGATTTTATGTCAGTTTGGACGTCGTTTTTCAACGTACGGTATTTAATGCAAGATTGTTCGTGTAATTTTGCTAGAACACATATTGATGACTTTATTTTTTTAGAGTCAAGATATCGTTAAAACTTATATTGTTTGGTTAAAGTGTTTTGGAATATCTAAAATTGTCACATGAGCTAATATATTTTTATCAAATATATACTCTGAAGAATAACTTACCCAATCTGTAACCTCAATACTATCAGTGGTGTATGTATGCTTACTTAACTTGAAGTTACACGTAACACTATGTTAGATTGGAGTAGCTTTGCACCGGGGCAAAACATTAACGCCTGCTTCTTGAAGAAAGTCCGTAGTACGACGAGCAATCTGGGGACGTGCGTTGTCTTGCTGAAAAATACTGCAATAAAGTGGTTTACAGGACATCTTCAACATTACGCGCAGCAGTCATATTGCCTTGAACAAAGAGAAGGGCTGATAGGCTACCATAGGCAATAGCCCCCAAATCATTACTCTCAACAACAAATCCAATATCACGCCGTTCTCCACTGCGGCGTCTTACCCTTCTACGACCATGTTCGTACCTAGACAGAATCGCGACTCGTCGCTGAAGATGACATTATGCCTCCCAATGTTGCCGTTCTCTGCTCCAGTTCAAACGTTAACGACAGTGGTCCGCAATCAGAGGAAGCACTAACCGTGGACGGTATGAAAAAAGTCCAAAGACTCGAATGCGGCGAAAGAGTGCACGCATAGTAACAGATCTACCTTCTCCAAAGCATTGGTCAGAGATCTGACGTACTAGCAAAACGGTCTCGTAGGGCTATACTACAACTATTTAAAACTGTAATGACTCATACGCGTGATCAACACGTGATCAGAGCTCGATCCCGGCTTCCTTCCAGTACAGCCGTATAGCGTACGACATATGTCGTTCCTGTGGCTTTGCGGTGGTCAACAGCACAGACAGAGATGGAAATAATGGCTAATTGTTCTCCGCCGGTAGAACCAATGAAATCAAAGGCGCGCCTCGACCGGCAGACTCATAGGCGTCGGCAACGCATTGGAACGTGTTTCGTTGAGCGATCGCATATTGTGTGTTTTTATAAGAATTGTTGTGTGATTGTTATTGTTGGGGTTTCTGTGGTTACTGTGTTTTGGTTATACTTAACCATGGAGAGTACAAATGGCACGAGTGGAAGTACTGAACGCCAGGGAACAAGTAGACGGCTTCGTGGAGCACTGAAGAGGGACGCGAAAGAAATCGTGCTCAACGTGTTCAATTATCTGAACAGAACTATGTCGCAGGGAGATGCACTCGCGCGTTGTGAAAGTATGACAGGCGTTCCAGAGTGGACCATTCGCAGGGTGGTGTATGAAAAGAAGAAAACTGGAGCTACTACTGATCCAAAGTTTAATTTGAAGGGACGAAAGGCCGTTAAATTGGATGACGATAGCAAAATGGCGTTAAGGCGAACCGTACATTCATTCTTCTTTAGGAATGAGATACGAACCCTCAAGGCTGTACATGCAGCGATCAAGGAAAATGAAATTATACCAAAATGAGCGTCGAAGTAATGAGGAAATCCCTGCACGAAATTAATTTTCGTTACGAAACGCGTAATCGGAAGTCAGTATTAATAGAGAGACCTGAAATAGTCGCCTGGCGTCTAAAATACCTACGCGAAATGAATATAGGCGACAAAGCAGAAAAATCTATTATTTGGACGAGACATGGGTATATGCAGGTCACACAGTTAAAAAAACCTGGATAGATAAAAACGTAGTGAGTAACCGACAAGCAAGCATTGAAGGTTTGTCAACAGGTCTTCGTGGACCGTCAGGGAAAGGTCAAAGATTGATCGTAACTCATATTGGTAGCGACAGTGGCTTTTTAGAAGAGTATGACTTGATTTTCGTCTCTAAGAAAGGAGGTGATTACCATGACGAAATGAATGCCAGCTGCTTCGAGAGCTGGTTTCAAGGGGTGCTTCAGCGAGTTGAGCCCAACTCTGTGATCGTCATGGATAATGCTTCCTACCATAGTCGTCGAGCCGAACGTGTACCGACTATGGGATCTCGAAAAAGTGACATGCAGCAATGGTTGCGCGAAAAAGGAATCCCGTTTGACGATTCATGTGTGAAAGCGGAATTGTATGAAAAAAGTTATAGTCAGTTTTAGATAGTTATAGTATAATTGTCTGAAGCGCCTAACTTGACGCCCTGTGGTACGCCTCGATGGACCAGTTGGCCTTCTTCGTGTTCCTCTACCTTCTTCTATATACACACGACACACACGGATTACCGTCACTGCAGTACAATTAACAGGGCGGCCAATTTCGCGATAGAAAAAATCTCGATAGGCAATAATTCTACCCCTGTCAAAATATCTGTAATACTCAGCTCTCAGAAACCGCTTTGTTCACAAAAACTATGAGATAACATTTTAACAAAGGTAAATGGGAACAAAGATAAAACGCTGACATTGTTGGCACAGCAGCTTTAAATATAGTCCTGATGTTGCCGAAAAATCAAGTTGAAGAAATTATTTTTCTGGGTGTAACACTTCAACGTCACTGATATATCAAGAACTCTGAATTTCATCTTCAAAATGCTATACGGAGGTTCTATATATTGTTTTATTCTTCAATAATGCTGCTATATACTATTGCTACGTATATTTCTACTGGACCAACTTAGTACAATTGATAAGGATGTCTAAGCATTTACTTTGAATATGGTATTGAACTAGGAACTACCTGTAAATGACGCGTTTTCAATTTTTTTTCAACAAAATTCAAATAGATAATCATTATACATTCTGTTGCGGTTTCAATATCGGCTATGAATAATTATTATAAATTGCTATTGCTGCTTAATTATGTATGCATTTCCAACATATGTACATACAAAATTTTGATGCAAATCGGTTAAAACCGGTATTTACACATATAATCAGTTCCATTCATTTTCTATATGCTAAGCGCAAGTCACGAGCAAGCACTGGCGTTTGAGAGGCCATCTTTTAGAATTCGAACGAATTATTATTATGTAAATGGGCAATGAAGATCAGAATAATCACATAGCATGCATTTTTATCCTGCTGCTGATATACCAAAAACTGCATAATAAGAGAGTTACTTAAAACAAACACCTAATAAACTTGACTGCTACGTGACATTAAAAAAATTTACTCGGAAGTATTTCTATTTCTGTTCTCCTGAAACTTTTGTTCAAATCCTTTCTCGTAAAAATGCGTGCTGTAAAGATTCAGCGTTTTAAGATAGCAGCTAGACAATCATCCTGAAAACTGTTTACAGCGCCTTTACATTTACTGGTTTGCCTTGTGAATACTAAAATTATGCATACCCCGATATCCAATGCTGATATACCGAAACGCTTTTTCTTTTACTGACGATTTCAGAGTTTGAGAATGCAGAAACATTGCTGATCTCTGAAGTTCACATGCTGCTGGAACACAGGAAAGACCAGAATGAATCTGCCGAAGATGAACAAGAATTTTCTGAGGTGTTTATGAAAACGTTAACCTACACCGATAGGTTCAGGAAATTCAAGAACAAGGAGACCATATCTGCAGTGAGAAAGTAAGTTCCGTTCAGTTGTACTGTATGGAATTTCAAATTTTTTCATTTTTCAATTTAAAAGTATGATCCTTGTCTTGGAAGGTATACAAAATTCAAAAAAAAAACGGCCCTACTTTTAGGTTACCTCTAGGTAACTTCATTATGATGCAAAATTCAATCAAAACTTGTTCAGAATCTATAAATCTAGAAATAAAATTTAGACTTTATTTTTAGAAAAAAAGCTTTATTAAAAAATATTGTGTATTGAAAGTATCCCGTATAAATCGTGTCAAAACACGGTCAATTTTTCATTACACATTTATAGGAATATTTACTAATCGACGAAATAATTATGAGTTGTTCTTTTTTCCAATATTTAAATGAAATGTAAAACCGACATTAAATAAATCCATTTGATATGAAACGAATGTAAAATTGAAATAGCGTGTACATTACTAATGGATATTATACTATAATTCGCTAAAATCCACAACATTCCTGTTCATTTTTGCGCAAAATTGACATTTGATTTTTGTTCGTTCAAATTGTTGTATCCCATTTGTTATATTCCAATTTCTCTTTTCATATTTATTAACTCTTGACCACAAAAGGGGCTAGTTGTAATTTGAACGGTCAGATGTGGCGTTGCTTGGAAGTTACCTTAATCGTGAGTGTTACCAATGGTACAACACAATCTGTTCAACCACTTGAGGTCTCTTTTTGAAATCCTTAATTCGTTTTCGTATCCTTAATAACTCGTACTCAGACAATTGAATTCATAGCTCTTAGTGTGACTTGCGTTTTAGATTTAAAAACTTTCATTTTCAGCCTGCTAATGCAGAAAAAACTGCACAAGTTTGAGCTAGCGGCAATAGCAAATCTCTGCCCCGAAACAGCAGAGGAAGCCAAATCTCTCATTCCATCACTCGAAGGACGATTTGAAGATGAAGAATTACAAGCTCTCTTGGATGACATTCAAACAAAAAGAAGTATTCAATATTAACAACTTTCCTGTTTGCTATTTGTTTTGATATTGATTTTTTAAGATTTAGGCAGGCTATGTAAGTTTTACATTAAAATTAAGTTCATTGTGTGTTTATTCATTTTATAATTCCACATAACCTTTAAAATACTTAAATGAATCCATAAATCCAATCCTAAATCGTACAGTCTTTCTCACGAGTATTCATTACCGTAAAGTAACAGCTGATTATCTAGTAACATTTTAAAATTCCCTATATCGACAAGTGACACACGTGGAAGTGGGGAGAAGTCTTGAACCACGCGTTCGGCGTGCGGGTTAAATAGTCACAATGGAACGTTGGACCGGAGCGCAACGTGCTTTTGCTATCGGGGTTTACTTTAAGAGTAACATATCCCTGACCAAGAGATACTCTTGCATAAAGTCATGAAATGTACTCATCAAGAACAATGCAGTGTTCGTGAATACAGGCATGGAAACAAGCAGTGGAAACGGAAACGGCGCGTGGAAGCTAACAACGCTTTTGGGAGGGAAATAAGAAATGCAGTTTTTGGTATTCTGGAATCGTTTAAAAAAAATACAACTTCTACTTACTTTTCTTTAATGAATTTCAATGTGCACTGCACAAAACATATATACCGAAGAAGGTTCAATTCCATGCTATTCAATGGCAACACGGCGACTTGTATGGTTGTCAGCGGCCATTTTTTGAGGGTGCCAGATTGTGCAACGTTGCCAGCTCTACATATAAATCTGAGACTGCTATACATACTTTTATACAGGGTGTCCGCAAAGTTGGGGTTTTCCTTTTCAGAAACAACTACCCTTGAACTAACAAAGGTAATGTGTAGTGAAACGAGGGCGACCAAGTAAAAAAAATAAAGGAAAAAGTGCTCACTCTCCAGTTGACGAGAAGGGCTAAGTACGTCTCTGCCCGAAATCATACCGCTCCAACAGAAAATGAAATCAGCTGATGCGCTACCGAGCGACTCAGAAACCAAATTGATTGTCTTACACTTAATGGCACATCTTCTAACAAGGAAGGCAAAATGTTGCGTAAAAGTCTAGGTATTGCATCCCGTCCAATCGATTTGGGAGAATAAATGGTCCAATGAGCATGCCAGCCCAAACATTCACCGAAAATGTTTGTTGAAAGTGTGCCCGACGGACAGCGTGCGGATTTTCTACTGACCAAACATGAGTGTTGCGAAAGTTATTCACCCCATTACGCGTGAACGTAGATTCGTCTGTCACCAATATGCACTTCAAAAAGTCCGGATTATTGTCATGTTGATGCAACAACCACTCACAAAACCGCACTCTTGCTGGAAAATCGTCAGGTTGAAGGGCTTGTACACGTTGGACGCGAAACGGATACAGCCCCTCTTCACGCAGCGTTTGCCACACTTTAGTTTTTGATACTTGCACTTCTCTAGCCACGAGTCTAGTGCTTGTTGAGGGATTCTCGTCTACGCGATTACCTCTACACGCGTGACCGTAACCGTCGGTTGAAGGTTGCATACTGACCTGACACACTGACCCCGACCCAGTTCTGTCGTCGGGTTGAGCCAGTGACCTTGTACCACTCGGTGATGTCGCGGGTCGCGGCTACAGGACGGTATTCAGATATTTTTGATGTTGCAGAGCCCTTTTTCTCGGTTCCCTTAAGACATTGGTGTATATGGTACTAAGAAAACCCCAACTTTGCGGACACCCTGTATATAGAAATTTGGTGGGATACGGGAGATCTTATAACAGCATGTATTATTAACATTAAAAACTGACAAATGTTATGTTCTGCAAATATCCTTCGGAGCTGTGCGTTTTGGTCAGATCAGAAGTATTTTTTCGTGGCGCTCCACTGTTCAAAGAGTGATGTGGAGATACAAACAGGTACGATCTTCAAATATTACATTCCTAAAATGAGTAACCACTGCATCTCTGACCTTCCTCAGGATCTGAAAGAAGCCTGGCTAATGACTTGGATCACCTTAAAAAAGAAACAGTTTTGATGTGGAGTTTGTCTTATAGTATATATTTACAAACATAGGTATTACAGCTTTGTGTACTACTTCACAACTTTATTTAATTAAAATGAAATGTGAAGAAAATGACATGCTGAAAAAAGTAAGGTTATTTTTGCAAATCACAGACCGCAGAGTACAGGAAGAAACCCGCCGGAAATTTAAATCTGGCCAATCAGACAACGTCAGTTGTGAATAAGTCGCCATTTTTTGAGGGTGCGACAGGGTTGTCATATTATACAACAGCAACACTGCTTTATTTACCATTCGCCAATATGAGTTTCACCCTCCTGGTGTGTAAGCCGCTTGCGAATTTTTTAAACGTAAACTCAACTAGTTGAATTGAAGGTAGAGGAGGAGAAGAAACGTGAGCAAAACAGGAAGACGGCAGTTCATCATGGCGAATGGCGGCGGCAGGATACGTGCACTGTTGCCAACTCTTAATTAATCAATTCGCTGGATGTATGCTTGAAACCCGCTAAATTGGAAGTATTTTCTCTAAATGATGGAGTCACTACGAATATTTGTTACCTAATATGGGCTCTGGCTCACAAATCCTTCCCACGAGTAAAAAAACAAAACAAAACAAGGTAATGGATGTCGTTGATAAGCATGTATCAGTGGCGAGTCAACTATTTATCCAAAACCGATCTTTTTGCGTTGAGGCGGCCTAGGTTTTCTGTTACAAAATCCGCGATCGGAAATTACCAATTTTTCCGCCAAGTACAATTATTAATTATTGACGACCGCTACATCTAGCGGAAAATCGGCTAAGTTGGCAACATCGAACTTCTTTCATGGCAAATTCTGATGGCGCCAAATTCAAAATCAGCTGTTTTACGAGGGTGGGCTTAAAAGTTTCCGACCTAACAAGATATTTTTTCTGATTTAATTTTTAATTTTTCAACATAGTTTCCTTACAAACGCGATGCTCCCATCTCTGTAACCCGTCCAAATAGTACTCGGCGTTTGTCTATACAAAATAATTGTTCCAGAAAGCGATTGCTTCTTCATTTGACGAACATCTCTGAAATCCGAGCGCAATTTTTAGATGAGGGGAACAACAAGAAGTCGCTTGGGGCTAAATCTGGTGAGTAAGGCGGATGGTTTAAACCGTAATACGTGGGATCTTCTTTCTCTGCAAGCTCTGCCTTCAGCTTGAGTAATGATGCGTAGTATGTTCCTGCAGTGGTTTTTCCTTTTTGCAGATAATCGATTAAAATAACTCCATGACTATCCAAAAAACAGTCGCCATCATTTTCCCAGCCGAAAAAAACAGTTCCTGTCGTTTTGGAGCCGGTTTCTCTTTTGCAGTTCACTGTTTTTTGTTTCGGGCATACAGGGGTTGTCCGGAAAGTAATAGGACTGAGTCGATTTAAAAAAAATTATTCAGCCAATCGTTACAATTCTTTAAAAACTTTCAAAATAGGCTCATTCTGGGTCGATGCAGCGCTGCCAGCGCGATTTCCAAGCATTGAAGGCGTCACGGAAGGCAGGAGACAAAAAAGTCCGGGGGGCCACATCTGGGATGCCGGCCTTGTCTTGTGAAATATTTTAAACGTATCAGAGATATTTCAGAAGCAATATGACTGAAATATTCCTTATCCCTCATTTCAGTAATGTCTCTCAAACATAAATTGCGAAATACTACAATAACAATATTTCTGAAAGATGTAACGAAATATCAATTTTAAAATGTAATATTGGGAAAGATATGTATATACCTGAAATATATTTGAAAACTAATGCGCTACAATGTATGTGTTTTTTAAGAAGATAAATTGGATATTCAATCTTAATATACTAAGTGACATATAAATCCGAACACCCAGTTTAAATGGTTTTATTTTAATAAAATTTTGTATAAGTACTTAATGAAGCATAATAAGTGAATGATAAAAATTTCAAAATGATTGCACTGCTTTAAAGCCCAGGCAACCACCAACTCCTCTCGAAGTGCTTCTAGAGTCTGAGGAGGACGTTGCAAATTGAGCAATCTCCTACCCATCATATCCCACACGTGCTCAATTGGGGATAAGTCGGGAGATCTTGGTGGCCATGGTAACAATGTGACATCATTATGTTGAAATAAGTCTATTGTGACTCTTGCAACATGTGGTCGGGCATCATCTTGTTGGAAAGTTGGATCTGCCAGGGTGCCAAGATAGGGTAAAAGATGGGGTTCTAGAACTTCGTGGATATAACGCTGCGCGTTCATGTTACGTCTGATGAAGATTAAAGGTGACCTGGAACCATAAGCTATCGCACCCCAAACCATAACTCCAACAGTGTGATGAACATGTCTTTCAACAAAAACTGTGGATTCCTCCTTTCACCACGTCGCCTTCTAACGCTGGCACGACCATCGTGCATGCCTAAACAAAATCGAGACTCGTCACTAAAGACAATACTGTTCCATTCCTGATCCCAGAGTGACCGTTGTCTGCACCACTCAAGGCGATTACGTCGGTGTTCTCGAGTTAAAGGGAGGACCCAGTGTGGCCGGTATGAAAACAAGCCAAAACTTCTCATTCGTCGGTAAACACTTCGCATGCCAATAGGTCTTCCGTGTTCTGCAAACCATTCATTTGCAATGGACCTGGTAGTGGAGAAAACGGTCCCTTAAGGCCAATATTCTTAGGCGGCGATCTTCACGGTCTGTTGCTCTACGGTGGCGTTCAGTGCCCCTTGCTCTTTGCGTACGGCCTTCTCGAAGCCATGCCTGACAACACCCAACCACGGTGTCTACACTTCTTTGCACTCTAACTGCAATTGCCCGAAAAGAAAGTCCAGCTTCCCGAAGTCCCACTATACGGCCCCTATCAAACTCACTAAGTTGACGAAATCGTACAGGTCTCCGTACTCTAGGCATCGTAACCGATCGTAAAGGATGTCAAGAACCAAAATCCACCAACGTTGATTCTTTACTGCGGCTGAAATATTCATTTTTAGAGCGTTAGTGAATTAAAAAAAAGCAGTATAAAAACCGGAATGTCCAACTGATAAGGCTGAAAATTTTTTCACTTGTTATTTACAGTAAGATAAATACATTCACCAACTTTTATCAAAATAAAACCATTTAAACTGGGTGTTCGGATTTATATGTCACTTAGTATAATAGACGTCATCTTCACGCCCTGTAAGAGACGTATGATTGACGTCTGCGACATGACGCCATCGGTATGTGACATTAGGAGGTCAATTTCACGTGACTTATACGTAATTCAACTCGTCGTTTCATGACCAGTTCGCAACATCATTTTCACGTGTTTGTGTTCCCTGGGGAAGTGAGCGCTTCCGAAAGACTAAAACGAAATAGTTACCGCTTCTCCACGTCAAGTCATTGCTACCAACAACATTCTCCGTTCTGGTGTAAGGGCCTGAATTTCGGGTAGATCTAATACATAAAATATGCAGTTACACACCAGCGGAATAACAATCACTTCAACTTTTCGAAACTTGCCGCTAACTGTCGACGCTGTAACGATTTCCGTGGAACAAATGGGGACGAGTCGTAGGATTTCGGTATTATGCGTTATTCATCTTCCTTATTGTCAGTTAGGTCAAAGGGGCAATAAAACTCGATTCGTCGTAGGGAGGGTGCTCCGGGATCACTGCCATCTCCATCTTGATAGATACGGAGAGGGCCGTGGTTTTATCTCGATGGGTACGTGTACGAAAATAAAGACGTCGATGTTTTGTTTGGAGCCTTCTCACCATGCTATCGAGATTTTATTGCAGGGCTTCTGATCGGCTAAATGTTTTCATGCTGGTGTAAAGCATTCGTTAGATTCATTATAATTATTCATTATCTCCTTCAAAATACTGTCCACTACAACTAATACACTTGTCCTACCGGTGCTTCCACTGTTCGAAACATGTTTTGAAGTCGTCCTTAGAAATGTCTGACCGATCCTCCCTCGTTTTTTCTTGACCTGTTCGATGTCGTCAAAGCGACGCTTTAGAACCGAGTAGGGGAATTACCACGCGGTGTTCACTTGTCTTAATTTTCTCTATCAGTGTATTGTTTCGTTTGGATACTATAGCGAGTAGTTGTAATCATAGTAAAGCAAGTTAACATTTGTGTTACCACTGATTGCATTAGCCAAAGTTTAATGTTTAAATAAGATGTCGTTTCACATAGACAAATCCAAGTTATACCAAAAATTGTTCGAAAGTCTTAAAACTTACTCTATGTTGAATACCATATCAGTAAAATACAGGGTGGTCCATAAGTCCTTTGAAATTTCAAATTTGAATAAAATTTAACGGGTGAGCGTGAGCGGCGCGGGCGAGGTGGTGGCAGTATCTTCAGTGTCTGGGAATTCAGTCGCCATGGAGTGTTTCACTGGAGCGGATCGTGCTTTTTGTGTGCGCGCGTTTTATCAAAATAATGATTCGGCAACCATTGCGCGGCGTAAATATCGAGAATACCACAATTTACACAATTTTACAAAGTGTCCAACAGCTCAAACGATTAAGAACTGGGTTGCTAAGTTCGAAGAGACTGGTTCGACGTTAGATAAACAGCGGTGGGGTCGACCAAGGACAACTCGTATTGAAGAAAACATCAACATTGTGGCACAGTCTGTTCGTCAAAATCCTACCCAGTCTACTCGTAAGCGTTCCAGTGCACTAAACGTACCCAGAACATCTTTACAGCGGATTTTAAGGAAATATTTACGTCTGCACGCTTACAAAATTCAGTTAGTGCAGGAATTAAAAGATAATGACGCTATTCAGAGACTAAACTTTGCGAATGAAATGTTGAATCGATTTTCTTCGCTCAATAATGTGTTGTTCTCGGACGAGGCTCACTTCCATTTGAACGGGCATGTAAATAAACAAAATTGCCGTTATTGGAGCCCCGAAAATCCAAGGCGTAAGCATCAGAAGCCCTTACACAGCCCTAAAGTTACAGTTTGGGCTGCTATGTCAGCGCATGGCATCGTAGGCCCTTATTTTTTTGAGGACGACAGAGGTCGCGCATTAACTGTTACCTCGGAGCGGTATGTAGCAATGATAGAAGAGTTTTTGACACCAGCGTTGCAGAATTTTCCAGGCTATAATACGCAGACCTGGTTTCAACAGGACGGAGCAACTGCCCACACCTCCAACACTTCTATGCCCGTCGTCTGTCAACTTTTTCCCAGCAAAGTAATTTCTCGAAGAGGAGACATTTCCTGGCCACCACGTAGTCCAGATTTGACCCCAATGAACTTCTTTTTATGGGGCTACCTCAAGAGTAAAGTGTACGACACCACTCTGCGATCAGTTGATGTCCTGAAAGAAAATATCCGAAGAGAAATGGCAAGCATTACAGTGTTGACTTGCCGCGCAGTCATCGACAATTTTAGACGTCGTTTATATGAGTGCCGTGATCGTAATGGATTGCATTTAGACGATGTGATTTTTAAAACATAATTCCCATTCAATAAAGATGATAACAAAATATAATAATTCTTCATAATGTAACTAGTTTGGTTTTATTCCTTTTTTTCCAGCTCAAAGGACTTATGGGCCACCCTCTATAATCTCTATCCTAAATCTATCTTCTTATTTTTCAAATTATAATTATAACGTTATAATTATAATATTAACGGAACCATGCCATTTTTAGCCACAAACTGTCGAACAGAGATGTCTGTGTGCGCAGGTGCATTATCGTGGTGGAAGAACCAGTCTCCTGACTGCCATAAATCAGGTCTTAAAACCTCCAAATAGCACAAGCTCTCGAATTTTTTCAACATTTTTATCGATTCGGGCAGTTGATGGACGTCCAGGACGAGGTTTCTCATCAATCGACATGTCGCCATTTTCAAATCGAGCAAACCGCTCGTACACCTGGGTCTTTCCCATAGCATCATCTTTGTAAGCTATTTTCAACATTAAAACAGTTTCCGCAGCATTTTTACCATTTAGCAAGCAAACTTTCATAGCTGCACGTTGCTCACCGAAGCTTGCCATCGTAAAAAACGAAACAAGCACGAAACAGCTCTAGCAAAAGTAATGAAACAAGCCAGATCGACAACTCAGGTCGCGCTGAACTGGTAATGAGTTGCGCTGTACACCTCTAGCGGCAGAAATGTGTACTACACAAGCTCAGCCCACTGCGATGCTATTCCGGTTATTTTTTGGTACCTCCTCGTATTTAGCTGATTCTTATTTGGTTAGGGTATCAGTGTACGAGGGATCGCTTTGAACTGAGCCTTTTCAAAATTAGCATAATACACTTTTGATCCTCCACTTTAAAATGACCAACTCGTCGTTTGCTTTAGGCGGCTCCGACGCAGCGAGTTTCAAGCCATTTACAAGGGTTCAGCTGCTTGAAAACTGACACTCCATTTTTCAATATTTCTGAATGAAATTCATGCAGTATGTTGAGAAGATAATTGCGCAGGGTGCTATAGGAGCACTTTTTGAAATTTTGTTTTTGCACAAGTTTTATGATGGGTTGATGTGCGTACTTTTCTGTTCAACTTCGCGATTTTTTTAAAAAGAACCTAGTGAAAAAAAATGAAAAAGTGGCTCTATAGCAGCCTGTGGGTTTTTGCTTTCAGCACTCTGTGAAAACTTCATCGAAAAGTATCAAAAATAAAGCGCAATTTCGAAGCGCGCAAACCTCTACAAATCTTATTTTGGACAAATTTTGTCTACTGTTTCGTGCTGCCAACCCAAGCAATGTACGAATTAAGAAAGGACGTATTCAGATAATTTGGTGGCCCTATTTCATATCGCGATCTCCTCGATTTTAAAGCCGTTTTACTTCCCACGTCATTGACGAGGAAGTATTGTAATCGCGAAAAATTTCTAAAATGAGATGTTATGTTTTTAAGTCATATGACATCTACATCACGAAAAACTTTACCACTCATCAACTTGGAAATAACCGCTCGGATTTTTATGAAATTTCCACACGGGGTTACTAGTATGAAAAGGCTTTGTAGTTTTAGTCCAGTGGCAACGGTGCTATAGGCAAAAAAGAAAAAGTAACAATTGCTGAAACTCCGTTTTTGACGTTACAGGGGTTCCTTATCATTGACAGAAAAAAATTGTACTGCTTGAAAAGTGGGGGTTGGGGGAAGGTGATTCTAAATGTTGGATCTTTGATATCAGTGAAACACGTTCTATTATTAAGAAGCTTATAACCCTTCATTGTCCATTATCAACCTTGATAAAAAAAGGCACTCAAGAGCAATCACACCAACAACGATTCAACAACACAATATCGACAGTAACAAGGGGAGCAAAATACTAAATGATCACTTGCTGAGTACCAAAATAAGAAACGATTTACTTCTAGATCGCTAATCGAAATCCGACTCTATTATAAAAATTTACCTTGGTATGCATCCGCAGTCATCCTTTCCTCTTTTAAAGTAGCGTCGACGACCGTCTAGGCCCAACCCACCCTCGTTTCCTTTTCACCCGCCCGTTACATCAGCAGATGGTGCTCGTGATTGTAGGAGCCCCGTCCTGAAACTTCCTATATGTATAATTTCCATCCACCCTATTTCAACGACGAAGCGCCTCCACCAATGTTCAATAGCCGCTTTCGCCTATATTTGCGTGCGGTTTCACCAGAACTTGAAATGAATGGAAATCGCCAAACAAGGTTTGTGCTGTCTTTTCTATCTCACCTAATCTGCCGCGAAGTTAGACTGATTGAGAATACACATAACATTTATTTGCATAAGGCAACATCCGAAAAACGGCAAGTACCTGATATCAATTCCTACGTACAATCAAATGTTTAAAAATCACTTTTAAATAAACTAATCTTGAGACTCTTTTCGGGGTCTTGTGGAGCAAGGTTTAAGCTTTAATTTAGATACTTGGCAGCCTGAAAAATTATGAGTCTTAGCCGAGTTTTTATGCGTGGAAGATGTCCAGTTTTAGGAATTTCCCCGATACTGAATCGCTGAATAACTCGAGAACGGCAATTTTTTGAGACAAAAACCTGAAAAATAGTGGCGGCTCGTGGCAAAATAAAACAGGCGTTCTGCAAATCCGAACTTACGTGTTTTTTATATGTCAGTTCGATCCTGCGCTCCTTCTTGGCAGCAAATTTGTCGATTACCTTAGCGTTGAAATTTTCCATGGTCGAAATAAATTCCTTTTCAATGGACGGCATCGACAACGCTGTAAGGCAATCCTGGGTATTTCGTAGATTCCAAATTCGATATCGGTATATTGCTAGAATTTACGGCTAGCCCGGAAAAATAGTTTCTTGTCAACTTTTTACCCTAAATTCAGTCTGATGACACTTTAGAATTTTTAGCACCTTAAAGTCGCAAAAAAGGCCTAGTTTTGCAATTTTTCGCTAAGTAATTAGATCTGCATCATAAACGGGATCACATATATGTAAAACGACCTCGGATTCGATATTGGCAGCCCAAAATATACTAAGTGACATATAAATCCGAACACCCAGTTTAAATGGTTTTATTTTAATAAAATTTTGTATAAGTACTTAATGAAGCATAATAAGTAAATGATAAAAATTTCAAAATGATTTAAAGCCCTTTGACCTTTAATAATGTATGGATGCACCCTGATGTGCTACGCATTCTCCAACGCGCCTAGGCATGCTTCTGATCAGGTGGTCAATGTCCCCCTGTGGTATCCCATTCCAGGCAACCACCAACTCCTCTCGAAGTGCTTCTAGAGTCTGAGGAGGACGTTGCAAATTGAGCAATCTCCTACCCATCATATCCCACACGTGCTCAATTGGGGATAAATCGGGAGATCTTGGTGGCCATGGTAACAATGTGACATCATTATGTTGAAAGAAGTCTATTGTGACTCTTGCAATATGTGGTCTGGCATTATCTTGTTGGAAAGTTGGATCTGCCAGGGTGTCAAGATAGGGTAAAAGATGGGGTTCTAGAACTTCGTGGATATAACGCTGCGCGTTCATGTTACCTCTGATGAAGATTAAAGGTGACCTGGAACCATAAGCTATAGCACCCCAAACCATAACTCCAACAGTGTGATGAACATGTCTTTCAACAAAAAACTGTAGATTCCTCCTTTCACCACGTCGCCTTCTAACGCTGGCACGACCATCGTGCATGCCTAAACAAAATCGAGACTCGTCACTAAAGACAATACTGTTCCATTCCTGATCCCAGAGTGACCGTTGTCTGCACCACTCAAGGCGATTACCTCGGTGTTCTCGAGTTAAAGGGAGGACCCAGTGTGGCCGGTATGAAAACAAGCCAAAAGTTCTCATTTGTCGGTAAACACTTCGCATGCCAATAGGTCTTCCGTGTTCTGCAAACCATTCATTTGCAATGGACCTGGTAGTGGAGAAACGGTCCCTTAAGGCCAATAATCTTAGGCGGCGATCTTCACGGTCTGTTGTTCTACGGCGGCGTCCAGTGCTCCTTGCTCTTTGCGTACGGCCTTCTCGAAGCCATGCCTGACAACACCTAACCACAGTGTCTACACTTCTTTGCACTCTAACTGCAATTGCCCGAAAAGAAAGTCCAGCTTCCCGAAGTCCCACTATACGGCCCCTATCAACCTCACTAAGTTGACGAAATCGTACAAGTCTCCGTACTCTAGGCATCGTAACCGATCGTAAAGGATGTCAAGAACCAAAATCCGCCAACGTTGATTCTTTACTGCGGCTGAAATATTCATTTTTAGAGCGTTAGTGAATTAAAAGAAAGCAGTATAAAAACCGGAATGTCCAACTGATAAGGCTGAAAATTTGTTCACTTGTTATTTACAGTAAGATAAATACATTCACCAACTTTTATTAAAATAAAACCATTTAAACTGGGTGTTCGGATTTATATGTCACTTAGTATACGTGGAATAAGGGTCATTTGAACCGCATTTAAAGCATTTTAACATATAATTACCATGTATAGGGGTATTCTTACCAAATACGCTTTTTGGATCGCTGAAACCGAATCTATGGCCCATTCCGTCCGAAAATGCCTCGTTTTCAAGATACTGGCAAGAATTCAATTCTGTCTTCTTAGATTGCATTTTGTTATTTCGTCGAAACGGGAATAATAAACAAAGTTGCAGTAAGCTATTTTACTCGATATCAAAAGCTCACATTTCATTTTCGTAATTTTTCTATTTAACAGAATTATATTTGCATATAGAAGTCTTAGTCTGCGATCTTCACCAAAATATAAACCTAAATTCTTTGCGTAATGGTAAAATGTAAGTGAGGTATTATCGATAGATACGTTTAATTTTGATTTGAGGGAAGGACGCTCCTTCTCGGGGCAAAACTGATGTTTAACATTTTTTCAGCTAACCGTTCAAGCTACATTTCTGTGTGTTATTCGAACTTATAAAAGGGCTAGTATCTAAACATTTACAGGTGTAGTGTAAAAGCAGGTCAGCAAAGCTTTCTATCATCCATCGCCAAACGCAGTCAGGAGAATTCTAATTTTTATCGTGCAGCCATTCCGGGAAACGCTCATCACTCATCATATAAAAATTGAAAGTATCTGCGTCACATCCTGCAGTTTTACCTTTGTTTCCTTTTGAGTATTGTGACGCAAACATCACGCCACGTTTTTATCGTTTACCATCGGAATCTGGCCGAGACACGACGTTTTGTATTTTTTATATCTCGACGAGTGGAATGATTGGAAGATTTTTTATATTTAATCAGCCTGCGATGATCGCGATTATGTTTATATTTATAAATCGACACACGGCATGGTGGGAAAACACTACAGCCAAATAAATAGACATACGCAAATGCAGGGTGACCCAGAAATACTGGCGAGGATGCATTGCGACACATCTCGAAAATGTACCATCCTTGCTTAGACCAAATGTTCGCCTACAGCAAAAAAAAATTCATGTCAAATGCCTTAGTCTTGTGTGACACAGTAGACAATCAACAGGTTCTCTTCGCTCATATACGCTGGGAAATACCGGCACGGGTATCACGTTTCTTGAAAAGTGACATTATGCCGTTTTTTTTGACATAATGCTGTTTTTTTCTGACATTATATAGGTTTTTCTACAAGATATTAACTTAGCACATAGTTGTACGTGTTGCCTAAACACCATGAGGCTTGTTATTAATCTTTGGCTCCGATTCGTTAGCTAGGAACGCCCTCTACCGAATCCAGTCGGTGCGCGTACGCTCCGAAGTACAGTCATGGCGGAAGGAAACGAGTCCTATTACTTTCCGGACAATCCCTGTATACTAAATGACATACAGTATATTCAGATAAGAGATAGACCGGATGTAAACAAAAGGTTCGGGTGATTTTCACGCTAACGCCGCCATCTCGACGTAAAACAGGAGCCCTCATTGGTCAATTCGCAATTAAATGCCTATGCCGAGCGGCAGAGCAGTCGTATCAAGGCAGAGTCACATTCAGGTTCAGACGTGTTACGTATGTCGTGTGCATCATTGCAATTTGATATTTCTTTGGACGTTTTCGTTTGTTATCTTATTAAGTTGTTGAGTTTGTCGTTGTTATTGTTATACCTTGTTATTGATTGTTATTGTTATCAACTGCTTGCGCAAAATGCCCAGTACCTAGTACAGATACTGCCGATGAAGTTGTAAACTCCTGTAGTCCACCTAGGAAACGCTCTAAAAAAAGACACCTGAGTGCAGAAATGATAGAGGTCATTTTGAATATATATAAGATCGAGCGCGAGGAGAACGAGGCATCAACCATCAAAGAAATTGTTGTGAAGGTTTCTCACAAAGTTGGGGTGTGTCGCGCATCAGTGTTTAATGTGTTAATACAATACAAAAAAAATCACACCTTTTCTGAGCCAATGACCAGTAAACATCGCAAAAGTATTGTTAAATCATTGGATGAAGCTGATAAGCATGCGATTAGGAGGAAAGTGCATGAATTCTTCTTTAGGAATGAAATACCTACTATAGATAAAGTACTGCAGGAGGTAAATGGAGATACAACGTTGCCAAATTTCAAACGATCAACTTTCCATGCGTTACTGAAGCATTTAAATTTCAAATGGAAAAAACGGGGTCGTAATAGTTTACTACTGGATAGAGAAGAAATTGTGCTATGGAGGAGGGATTATTTAACAAAAATTGGGAAATATAGAAATCAAAACAGGAAGATTTATTACCTTGATGAAACGTGGGTAAACGCAGGACACACTACAAGTAAAGTATGGGTTCATGATTCTGTAACTTCATCCAGGAGGGCCTTTCTAGATGGACTGTCCACCGGATTAAAAAATCCAGCAGGTAAATACGAGTAATAGACAATTATCGGATGTTTTTCAAACCTTGGGAACAAGGTTCTAAACATTAATTCCAGGGGGCAGATAAAACATATTACAAGTAACAAAACTTTTATAACTTTTGATAAAATGCGTGGATGTTTTATTGTCATTTTCATTTGTTAGAACTTTTTTAAGCCATGTTTTTATGTGTTTTCGATATTTCAATATTTTTTTAATATAATCTTAAAATATGTCGAATATTATAAACTTAAAAAAAGTTACTAAGTTTTATATTGTGTACCGTTCCTAATATTTCTAATCATTTTAATTCATACTTTAAGCTTTATAAAGTTATAATTTGTTAATATTAATATTTGCGCGTATTTCAGGTTCCTGATCATTCATTTTTTAAAGGTTTATAACTTTAAATTAAATTGTGAAGCCCTGAGTAATCATACGACGTTCAATATTCTTTCTTTCAATATGACTAAATAATCCCAATTATAGCAATCTGATACTCATGTCTCAATGTTTTTTCGCTGAATGTGATGAAAACATTTGAAAAGCTTATTGAAATAAATCTACACCAGTTAGTACTTCGATTTCCAGGTAAAGGGAAAAGGCTCATTATCTGCCATATTGGCACTGAGGATGGATTTGTTGTTGACGGTCTGTGGTGCTTTGTCTAAGAAAACTGGAGATTACCACGAGGAAATGAATGGCGAATCGTTTGAACAGTGGTTTTCAAAAATTTTACCGAACTTAGAGGAAAACGCAGTAATTGTGTTGGATAATGCGCCTTATCATTCTCGAAGAATGGAGAAGGTCCCAACAACGGCTTCAAGGAAAGTTGATGTTCAAAATTGGCTCCGCTCGAAAAATATCAACTTTGAAGAAGCAATGCTGAAAGTACAATTATTAAGAATTGTCAAGGATCACAAGGCGGAATATCAAAAATACGCCATTGACGAAATGGCAGCAAGTCAAAATAAAACTGTGCTCCGTTTACCTCCATACCATTGCGAGCTCAATCCCATTGAGCTCATATGGGCAGAGGTTAAAAATTATATAGCTAAGCACAATACAACTTTTAAATTTTGTGACCTCAAAGGACTTTTCAAAGAAGCACTAGAATTAATAACAGCGCAAAAATGGGAAAACTGTATTAAGCACGTGAAAGACAAAGTTGAAAAGAGAATGTGGGAACTGGACAATATTTTAGAGGAACAAGTCGAGCCATTCATTATTGACGTTGGTGCTTCAGGCAGTAGCGATGATGAAAGCTCATCAAGCTCATCTTTCCAATAAAAGATGTCGTTCATCAAATTCGGTAAGTTATAAGTAATTATAAAGCTACTGTATTTTTTAATTAATTATTGACATTTTTGAACCCATTTTGGTAAAACATATTCAAGAATCTACTTTCTGACAATGTTCAACCATGCACATTTTTTTACGTTTTGAACGTTTTAATTTGGTTACATATTTACCTAGAAATCAAAAAATATACTAATCAATATTCTAAAAGCAATTTCAAGAGATATACGATTATTTTTAATTTAGGCTAATTTAAACGCCATTTTGAGATTATATTCGACTGTATTTCACCAAACATCAGGCGGCATCCGAAGCTGGAAATCGAAGCGAAAATTTTGAAACCCTTATGTATATTTACATCATTATATATTTCTTACCCCACCCCCACATGATCCTATATCCATCACCAATCGTATACACATCGAATTGTGCTAATTTACTACAAAGTTACGCAAAGCAGCATCTACTATCTAAAATATGTACTGCGTGACTCTTAATACGTCCCTGCCGAATGTTACACCGTTCGATGATCACGTGGTCTTGTTTATGTCCGGTCTATCTCTTATCTGAATATACTGTAGAACATGCAACGCCTAGGAGCGCTGTAACTTTGAGTATACTTTTACACGTTTTGGGTCTGCTGATAACTAGAAAGTGATTAAAATTTTAACTCAATATTTCGGAATTGCAATGTTTCCAAAAAGGGAAGCAGATGTGGTTGTAAAACTTCGTCGATTTGGCGCTGGGCAGTTGAGTGAAATCGGCGCGTCTGCGAACTCTTGCCTTGATAATGCGATGAAACAACAATAACACAAACGGAACCAACACAGAAAAATCACTGAATATTAAGTAAACATTGTTCAGATCCCAATATGACAAAAAAAAGTACGGCTTGGAATGCCTGCAATATTCTATCAGCGTGTACCTCTATGATAGCAAATATGCTTACAAGTTTTTATGAACAATTCCGGGTGGTGCATTTTATATGTCACTTAGTATATAAAAGTCTATATCAACAAAGCATCGCGTACATGCAATTTGCTATATGGATAGCTTCGCTTCCGTTCCGACTGCCGTTTAAAAAACTCCCCGACATCTTTAAAGCAATACAAATATTATTCCGTTGAATCTAAAATAGATATTTTGTATTTGGCCCAGAAAGTAAACTATCTTTCGTCTGATCGAAAACAAACAACATTTGTCAAAGCAAATAGATATTTTCTCTTAGTGGTATATATATAAAGACATCTTTGATTATTTTCGACGACGAAAATTTTATTAACCCGCATCGCAAGGTTACCTCTATCGGTCAAACTGTCGAAAATAGCCATATTGAGAGGCCAGCACTGGGGACACTGAATATAATGACCATTTTTGCGCGTCCGTGTATACAGCTTAAGTTCTATGCAAGAAGTCAATGGGATATTAGTACCATCCCCATATAATATTACTTTAAAGCTTGAATTCACAATCGATCGGTAACATGGGTTGTCCAATAGGGACGCAGGAAAGTAAACGTCAATTTGACATAGACGCCATCTTTGTTTTCTGTCACCGACATGTCATTTTGTTATTTGAATGTTTACCATTGATCGCTATGGAGTGGTATTCGATTGAACATCGCATTAAAGTTATTCAAGAGCACCACAAAAATGGTGCAAAAATAAAAAACACGTTTCGCGCGCTTCGTGAACATTTCGGTCGCAACAACCGACCAAACGAAACAACCATCGGTCGTCTGGTGCGTAAATTCGAGGCAACAGGTTCTGTGGCAAATCTGCCAGGCTCTGGCCGGCCAAGGAGCGTTCGCACACCGGAAAATATTGCTGTTGTGAAGGAGAGTGTGAGAGACGATCCGAAACAATCAACAACGCGTCGATCCCAAGAATTGGGCATTTCGAGAACCAGTTTGCTCCGCATTCTCCACAAGGATTTGACTGTACACGCCTACAAGATCCAATTGACGCAAGGGCTGCGTCGGGCCGACCATTTTTTGCGCCAAATTGATGCCAATTTTTCATCAAAAATCATGTTCAGCGACGAAGCGCATTTCACTTTGAATGGGACGGTAAACGAGCAAAACTGCCGCATCTGGACGAATGAAAATCCCCGTGAGTATCAAGAGCAGCCGATGCATCCTCAAAAAGTGACTGTGTGGTGTGCATTGTGGTCAAAAGGCATCATCGAGCCTTACTTTTTAGAAAATGCGGCCGGGGACGCCGTTACCGTCAATTCTGAGCGATATCACGTGACGATAGAGGACTATTTTTTGCCGCAACTTGAAGGAATGGATATGGACGATGTTTGTTTCCAACAAGACGGTGCAACATGCCACACAACCAACGTCAATATCCATCGATTGCAGTCCTTCTTCGGTGATCGCGTGATTTCGCGCAGAGGAAATGTGCCATGGCCACCAAGATCGTGCGATTTGACTCCCGTGGACTTCTTTTTATGGGGATATTTGAAAAGCAAAGTCTACGTCAACAAACCAGCCACCCTCCAAGAACTCAAAAACAACATCATTGCCGAGATAAATGCCATAGAACCGACCATGTTGCAAAATGTCGTTGAAAATTTCGACCATCGCGTGGACGTCTGTAAATCCAGTCGTGCTGAACATTTGAGCGATATTATTTTTCATACATAAATGGTATAAATGAACCTTCAAAATAAAGTACCCAACTTGATTTGAATATCAATCTTTCTTGTTTTAATATGCGTTTACTTTCCTGCATCGGTTTTGGACAACAACAAAAACAGAAGATGCCCCAGGTCCGATCTTTGTGGAACTGTAATCATAATCAGGCTACTTGCATCATTAACACGGACATACTGTTTCCTTTATCGAATGTTTTGTAACGCCCTGGTAACCCTCGTGCCTATACCAGAAAATTCGTCAGGTGTCCAGAAACATCGACGTTTAGGCAACAAGAGTTACGAGGCTGTGCGTGAGCGATTGCGGGCGCATTGAGTAGCCTCGGTGAGCATCGGGAGCGTTCGAGAAGTATCGATAGCCATCTTGACACCTTCGATAAAACGCGCGAATGTTTTGGAGCTCGTTGAATTCTTGCCAAGTTGCATTTTCTGCGATATCTCATTTTATCTCGAATCTCTATCTTCAGGTAGAATACGTATCAATGCTGCTACCCGGCCAGCCAACTCTTTCGTGATTGGACATTCAGACTAAATATGGCGGACCTTCTGTCAAAGGGAACATTACGGAATACAAGCCCTAAAGCCGACCTCATTGAAACGTACTGAATAATCAGAGTCTTATCGAATCTTTCATCAACCTAGGTATACAATTTCCAGAGCCAGTCTGAGTAGCTCATCGAGGAGAGAACTGCCAAACATCAGAGAAAGAACTTTATGAGTATTCATGTAATAGCCCGATAGACATAAGAGTTATATATATTAGACAATGGCGTCAAAGATGGTTGTATGATAAACTAGTACAAAAGTCGAGGAAATGTTGCACTAAGTGCCTGATGATGTAAACACCAACAGTCTTTTTCGAAACAAATTAATCACGTATCTCGATACGTAGAGCAAAGGTATGTATTATTCAATCGAATCTGTTAAATAGTGGTGTTTTTGAGCTACATAGTTCTCGGCGTATACATACAGGGTGACTTTGAAGTTGAGTCATTAATTTTCAGATAATGATTGTAGAAGGAAGATAAACCAAAATATGTGTGTAAAAATAAAAAAAAATTAAAAAAAAATGTTTACCTTGTTTTATAAAGTATCCTCCCGACAAGTATTTCAGTGCGGACCTGTATTTGATCGTGAGGTCTTGGAGCACCGGCATGCCGTACATATGTGAGGTCTTAAGTCAAATGATTCACGAACCCGTTGTACTACATTAACAAAGGCACGAGGGGTTGGTTGCACTCGATTGGGAAACCGATCCGCATAAACATGTGCCATTTTTTATTTCGTTTGAGCCACGCAACACACACCACTATTCACTGACACTGACTGTATACAAATGAATAAAATAATTGTAAAAACATCGTTCCAAATTCTTTCGCTTTTTTGTTTCCGATGCGATGAACCGATACGGCGGATTATATCCGTTGTCGCCAAACACGAGCACATAATATTATTATTGAGACAGGGCGGTACTCAAACTTCCAAAGGGCTATAACTTTGTTACTTTAATTTTACCAGAAAAATGGCAAAGGAAAAAACATTTATTTTGATCAGATTTACTCACTGTTAAAATAAATGACTCAACTTCGAAGTCACCCTGTATATCTATATCATGTCCACGTACGCCGTATGTGGATGTGGATAATATGGGTGTCAAATGGAAGGGCTTGATGAGAGAAACACAATAAGTATTGTGATGTCATTTTAAATCCGATATGGCGAACGCCCTAAGATGGCGTTTATAATTATTATAGTCATCCTATGATATAGGTAGGTATCAAATTAAGGGGTTGGATGAGAGAAACATAACGAGCAACGTGACGTCTTTCCAAGTCCAATGTGGAGAACGCCATAAAATGACGATTTATAATTTTCATTGGTATCAAATGAAAGGGCCTAATTAGAGAAACAAAAGTTTCGTATGAGGATAACGTTTATTAATAATAATAATTAATTAAAAACAAGCTAAAAACATTAATATAATTGAGCGATAATGACGTTCCTTCATCTCAAATTCTTGAATAAAAGGGTTTGAGACGTTTTGATGGAACAATGCTGTAACACACTTTGATTTGAAAATTTGAGAGGAAGGAGCTCGATTAACGTTTAATTATTTCCAATCGAAAAGATACTTTTAAGTTTTTATTTCGTTTCTACGATCAGCTAAATAAAAGCTTATTTTTAAAAAAAATGGATCTTTTTATAATTTATCTCTTCTAATTTGATATACTCTGTGCCTGTATTGCGATAAGCAGTGACGTCATTTCAAATCGAATAAGGCGATACCCCAAGATGGCGTTTATAATTATTATATACTAAGTGACATATAAATCCGAACACCCAGTTTAAATGGTTTTATTTTAATAAAAGTTGGTGAATGAATTTATCTTACTGTAAATAACAAGTGAAAAAATTTTCAGCCTTATCAGTTGGACATTCCGGTTTTTATACTGCTTTTTTTTAATTCACTAACTTACTAAAAATGAATATTTCAGCCGCAGTAAAGAATCAATGTTGGCGGATTTTGGTTCTTGACATCCTTTACGATCGGTTACGATGCCTAGAGTACGGAGACCTGTACGATTTCGTCAACTTAGTGAGTTTGATAGGGGCCGTATAGTGGGACTTCAGGAAGCTGGACTTTCTTTTCGGGCAATTGCAGTTAGAGTGCAAAGAAGTGTAGACACTGTGGTTAGGTGTTGTCAGGCATGGCTTCGAGAAGGCCGTACGCAAAGAGCAAGGGGCACTGGACGCCGCCGTAGAACAACAGACCGTGAAGATCGCCGCCTAAGATTATTGGCCTTAAGAGACCGTTTCTCCACTACCAGGTCCATTGTAAATGAATGGTTTGCAGAACACGGAAGACCTATTGGCATGCGAAGTGTTTACCGACGAATGAGAAGTTTTGGCTTGTTTCCATACTGGCCACACTGGGTCCTCGCGTTAACTCGAGAACACCGACGTAATCGCCTTGAGTGGTGCAGACAACGGTCACTCTGGGATCAGGAATGGAACAGTATTGTCTTTAGTGACGAGTCTCGATTTTGTTTAGGCATGCACGATGGTCGTGCCAGGGTTAGAAGGCGACGTGGTGAAAGGAAGAATCCACAGTTTTTTGTTGAAAGACATGTTCATCACACTGTTGGAGTTATGGTTTGGGGTACCTATAGCTTATGGTTCCAGGTCACCTTTAATCTTCATCAGAGGTAACATGAACGCGCAGCGTTATATCCACGAAGTTCTAGAACCCCATCTTTTACCCTGTCTTGACACCCTGGCAGATCCAACTTTCCAACAAGATAATGCCCGACCACATGTTGCAAGAGTCACAATAGACTTCTTTCAACATAATGATGTCACATTGTTACCATGGCCACCAAGATCTCCCGACTTATCCCCAATTGAGCACGTGTGGGATATGATGGGTAGGAGATTGCTCAATTTGCAACGTCCTCCTCAGACTCTAGAAGCACTTCGAGAGGAGTTGGTGGTTGCCTGGAATGAGATACCACAGGAGGACATTGACCACCTGATCAGAAGCATGCCTAGGCGCGTTCAGGGTGCATCCACACATTATTAAAGGTCAAAGGGCTTTAAAGCAGTACAATCATTTTGAAATTTTTATCATTTACTTATTATGCTTCATTAAGTACTTATACAAAATTTTATTAAAATAAAACCATTTAAACTGGGTGTTCGGATTTATATGTCACTTAGTATAGTTGGGTACCCCCATGATACACGTATCAAATTAAAGCGCTTTTTGAGAGAAACATAACAAGCAACGTGACATCATTCCAAATCAAATATGGCGTCACCGCAAGCGATTGATCTATCATTATATATTTTGTAGTACAAATAAAATAAGTGGTTGCATAGAATCCATCAAATCTGTGAATATTATATAGAAATTGCCAAACTAATTATTTGACATCATGAATATTGTCAGTGACATTAGAAGTGTTACACCCAGAAAAAAAATTTTTTGCCAACATAATGGCAACAATGTAAAGGTTTTATCTTTGTTTTTGTTTACCTTTGTTAAAATGTTATCTCTTAGCTTTTGTGAGATGAAGAAGCTCCATTAATTATGTATACTAAGTGACATATAAATCCGAACACCCAGTTTAAATGGTTGCCAAAATATTAGAGGCTATTAAACTGTCCACATTCTCAGGATCGATAAGTCCAACGAATTTGGACTAGGTGGAAGTGGCAAGTGTGGGTATAATTTGTTAAAAATAAAAAGTTCACTCATGAAGTGGAATATTGATAGCATATCTAAAATTCGAAGAACAGTGGAACAGCAAAATCTCAGTATCGGGTTTAAAAGCGAAAAATCAGAGAAAAAAAGTAGATTGACTTTGCATAAGTTAACGCCTGTTAAAAATAAGCTACGAAATGAAGTAGAATGAAAAAATCGAAGAAATAAGTAGATAGGGTTTAAATACTAAGTGACATATAAATCCGAACACCCAGTTTAAATGGTTTTATTTTAATAAAATTTTGTACAAGTACTTAATGAAGCATAATAAGTAAATGATAAAAATTTCAAAACGATTGCACTGCTTTAAAGCCCTTTAACCTTTAATAATGTGTGGATGCACCCTGATGTGCTACGCATTCTCCATCGCGCCTAGGCATGCTTCTGATCAGGTGGTCAATGTCCTCCTGTGGTATCTCATTCCAGGCAACCACCAACTCCTCTCGAAGTGCTTCTAGAGTCTGAGGAGGACGTTGCAAATTGAGCAATCTCCTACCCATCATATCCTACACGTGCTCAATTGGGGATAAGTCGGGAGATCTTGGTGGCCATGGTAACACTATGACATCATTATGTTGAAAGAAGTCTATTGTGACTCTTGCAACATGTGGTCGGGCATTATCTTGTTTTAAAGTTGGGTGTCAAGAAAGGGTAAAAGATGGGGTTCTAGAACTTCGTGGATATAACGCTGTGCGTTCATGTTACCTCTGATGAAGATTAAAGGTGACCTGGAACCATAAGCTATAGCACCCCAACAGTGTGATGAACATGCCTTTCAACGAAAAAATGTGGATTCCTCCTTTCACCACGTCGCCTTCTAACCCTGGCACGACCATCGTGCATGCCTAAACAAAATCGAGACTCATCACTAAAGACAATATCTACTGTTCCATTCCTGATCCCAGAGTGACCGTTGTCTGCACCACTCAAGGCGATTACGTCGGTGTTCTCGAGTTAAAGGGAGGACCCAGTGTGGCCGGCATGAAAACAAGCCAAAACTTCTCATTCGTCGGTAAACACTTCGCATGCCAATAGGTCTTCCGTGTTCTGCAAACCATTCATTTGCAATGGACCTGGTAGTGGAGAAACGGTCCCTTAAGGCCAATAATCTTAGGCAGCGATCTTCACGGTCTGTTGTTCTACGGCGGCGTCCAGTGCCCCTTGCTCTTTGCGTACGGCCTTCTCGAAGCCATGCCTGACAACACCTAACCACAGTATCAAACTCACTAAGTTGACGAAACCCTATAGGTCTCCGTACTCTAGGCATCGTAACCGATCGTAAAGGATGTCAAGAACCAAAATCCGCCAACGTTGATTCTTTACTGCGGTTGAAATATTCATTTTTAGAGCGTTAGTGAATTAAAAAAAGCAGTATAAAAACCGGAATGTCGAAATGATAAGGCTGAAAATTTTTTCACTTGTAAGATAAATACATTCACCAACTTTTATTAAAATAAAACCATTTAAACTGGGTGTTCGGATTTATATGTCACTTAGTATATTTCTTCTTCCTCTAAGCTTTAATTTCGTTTTTACGATCAGCTAAATAGAAGCTCGTTTTTAAAAATGCAACTCTGTATTGTTTATCTCTTCTAATTTTATATAGTATGTGCATATATCCTATAATTTCTGGAAGGCAAGCGTGATAACGATACCGCGCGGACGTCGTCCCGGACTCGGCAACGTCGCAAAACGTATCAGCGCCTGCTAGTCGGCGCCAACTTCAATCCAGTTCCAAGATCGCCTTCATCGCGGAAGAACGTGGTTGGCCGGTTCGAAGTGATCGTAGACGCCGTCGCGTTCAAAACAATCGAATCGCGTCGACTGATAGTGACGCACGCCGCTCGCGACAGGTGTCAGGTGCTGTGCCGTCGTTTTGACGTTTACGTCGCGCGCGACTAATCGCGCCCGCTCCTCTCCGTGAGCGATTCCAGACTCGAGTTTTTCCAAGGTACCGTTCGTGGATTTGCTGACAGCGGCGGTGAATCTTACATCTTTGACAGGTAGAGATTCTTCGTTGTTGTAGCGGCGTTTGTAGCGTCTATGCTTCGTATCTTGTTGAACTTGAAACCGCGATTAACTGGAACTTCCGGTCTTTTATCGTACCACGCTCTTCATTGGTCGATCGCAGGTTTGGGCTTAATTCAATTTAGTGGCCGTGGAAGATACGCGATCATCTGTGTGACAGTTGGAAAAAATTGCCGGGTTGATATACCGGTACAGGATTGGATTAAGGTTTCCTTGAAACATTGTACCTATACCTTGCCCGGAAACTATGAATTCGTATAGGCAGTGGAAGATCTTGAATTATCAATCGTCAAAAACATCCTTTATCTTAAAGACGTTTTAAAACCGTCAGTTTGAGATATTAGAGACGTCGCAGAGACATTGTGTCATGCGACATCTTGAAGACGTTTGTTACAAAAACTATGCGTCTTAAAGACGTCTTTAATGCGGTATTAAAAATACATAATAAAAACCGACGAATTACTAGTGTTTTTATTAAAAAAAAAAAAAATAATTTTGTGTTATCAAACTTATTCTGGGTGGCTGTCCAGCGATCTGAAGCTCGTCTCAGTTAAGCCCCGGCTGCTAGCTCCACCTCATGGTGGCTCTGGCATGCACCAGCCCTTTCGGCAGATACTGAAATAAATAAGTTGCTCCATAAAATGTTTAATGTTGTTACCTAAAATGTTTTTACGTCGCGCTTATACTTTTTAGTATCCTTGTTGGCGAAACAGAAATGAGTGAATAATCAGGTGTGATATTTTTAAATCTTTGAAGGGATCCTTTGCCTTTCGGACACAGAAACTGTATTTAAGCGCTATTGAATTAGTTAAAAATCGTACATACTCTTGAGTATTGCTCGACCTGAAAATAATAAGTCAGAATAGCTTGCCTTGTAGAATTCAATTAAGATTCCGATTGACGTTTTGTTGCGAATTTATGTTATACAGGGTGGCGCATCGAAAACGAAACAGACGCATTTACTGACAGCTCAGTTTTTTTTTTTTTGGAAAAACGCTCAGACCCGTCGATTTTGTTTTCGAGGGGACACAAGTTTGGCAAAAAATCACGTTAACACGTGCAGCCCCCTGGGCGGGAGTGGCACCAACCCTAAAATCCTAAATGGAAAGGGGGGTCGAGTGATACCTTATTTTAAAGGTCTTTCAGTTCCCTTCATAATGATGTAAAATACATGAGCTTCAGTTCAGTAGTTTTGAAGATTTATTGATTTAAAGCTTAAAGTAGACTTTAATAGGTACATCAGATTAGTTTGTAGTACTTTCAGAAGAAATTTGACTAAAAGAATTTACTTAATATGTAAATGGCGTTCCCCTTTTCCCTGTATCCCCCTATAGCTCCACGGTACCGAATGGGTGTTTAGGTTAGGCCTTAGGCCTTCGTGGTAGTTGGAATATAAAAAAAACAACATCATTAGAAGACCTGCGACAAAGAATTGTGAATGAGTGCCTTCAAATTACTCCTCAAATATTGCAAAATGTGCGGCAATGTTTTGAGCAAAATCTTTATTATTGCATGTAGAGTCTTGGTGGCCATTTTCAACATTTACTTGCCTAACGGGTCAGTTCATTCTTCATTTTTAAATTACTTTGCTGCTCTGCTGTATTGATCTCCACTAATGATGATGTATTAGTTTTATTTAAGCTTTAAATCAATAAATATTCAAAACTACTGAACTGAAGTACATTAATTTTATATCATTATAAAAGGAATTGAAAGACCTTTAAAATAAGGTATCACTCGACCCCCCTTTCCATTTAAGATTTTGGGGGTGGTGTCACCCCCGCTTAGGGGGCTGCACGTGCTAACGTGATTTTTTGACAAACTTGTGTCCCCCTCGAAAATAAAATCGACGGGTCTGAGCGTTTTTCCAAAAAAAAACTGAGCACACCCTGTATATATATAAGTTTGTCCATTATTGTGTTGGTATGTATTTTAATTTGATTTTATCTTATTTTTCTTCCTACTTCCGCACTTTTTAAGTTTTTTCATTATCACAACCTTTATTCTGTTCCTATTTTTAGTCATATACGTGTAAGATGATGTGTTTATGTGCGGATCTCTATATTTGTATTTATTCATTATTAATTTAGTTTTTGTTTTCTGGTTTTTCTTTTTCTTTTCCAGTTTTTTTTTTCGTAATTTAAGTATGACTTGTTTTGTATTTCTTTGAAATCGACAAAACCATAAAGAATTTGAATCTGAATTTGAATTTTGAATCAGGTGCATGTAGTTTGTCAGTGGCGTAATCAAGAAGGTTGGGCTTTGTAGCTCAAGCCGCCCCCCTCCAAATACAACATCCCATCTTCCTAGGCGAATCGGGATTGACCACCAATATATTTCCGCCTCTCGTTCTTCATTTGACACAGACTTATTTCTGAACATGAATTCGCTGCCGCCCCCCTTGAACTTTTTCTGGATACGCCAGTGGTGTGAAGTAGTAGGTAATGGCTTCCAAAAAACTTGGAATTCCTCGACTATCAGCACAACTAAAAGAAGTAAAGGACAATAAATCTATGATGAATAAGAATTTTTTAAAAGGTTTTTGAAAACGTTTTATCTACTAGAATGATTCGATACCTCACAAAATTCAAAATTTTAAGTGAAAATCAATATGGATTTACAGAAGGGAAGGCTACATCGGACGCAATAACTAAAATTGTAAATCAAATACATCAAAATATTGATAACAGAATCCCTTCAATCTGCATTTTTGTTGATTTAAAGAGAGCTTTCGACACAGTTAATCACAAATTATTATTAGAAGCATTGGAGAGAATTGGTTTTAGAGAAAACGCGTACTCACTGATCGAAAATTATTTGTCAAATCGCCCACAATCTGTGCAGATATCAGGATCATTTAGTAAAGAAATGTATATTAAGTGTGGTGTCCCACAAGGAACTGTCTTAGGTCCGCTATATATTTAAATGATATTTTCCAAATTAATTGTGTTGGCAAAATAACTAGTTTTGCAGATGATACTGCAGTATTATATGAAGGCACTGACTGGTCTGATCTGAAAAATGTAATTGAAAATGATTTATCAAAATTATTCGGTGGTTTAACAGTAGAAAATTAAGCATTAACTACTCTAAACACATTTTTACCATTTGGATCTTATGCTAGACATCTGCCAAATTACACAAATTTCTCCTTCAATATTAATGATCAAAAAATGCAAATTAATAGAGTGCCCAACATAAAATACCTTGGAGTGGTCTTGGATCCTCACTTACGATGGGACATCTATGTCAATTATATTTTAAAGAAAGTTAGATTTGTATCCTACAAAATTAAATACCTTGAGAATATATTGACAGAAAAATATCTTCGAACATTATACCATGCACTGATTGAGCCTCATCTCACATATGGTATATTAGCATGGGGAGCTGCATGTTCCTCACATATCCATAATTTAGATGTTTTTCAAAAAAGTATTCTAAAAATGATATTTAAAAAACCGAAACTTTATCCCACTGAAAAATTATACGCAGATGTTCGAATGTATGATATAAGACAGCTTTATTTCTTACACAGTATCACTCACTACCATAAATTTGTAAACACCGACCAAAAATTAAACATAATCATTATACCAGGTACAAAATTCGTGGCACAGTAGTTCCTCAACCGCATAAATCTATAATGCAGCGATCATATCTCTATTTAGCGCCTAAACTTTATGAAATTATACCTAAAGACTTAAAAGATTTACGTTTCGGAAATTGTTTCAAAAGGAATTTAAAAAAGTGGCTACATTCTATATCTAGGACTGAAATTCATAAACTCATAAATACGAACATCAACTAAATACATAATCTACTGTAGCTAATTTATGTCCTTTTTTGTCATTTGCATTCTACAGTTTCAACTTAAATTTATTGGTCCATGTACAGGCGATGCCTTCTATTGGGCCTGTTTTGATTTTATATTTATTTACTCATATTGCTTGTTATCTTTGTACATTGAGTGAATAAATATTATTATTATTATTATTATTATTATTATTATTATTAGTAGTATGATTATAATGACGTAACCGTTTAAAAGAGGTAGCAGTTAGATTTTGTAAAGTTGATGGATGGGAACATTCAATTATAAAATTACGCTTCTTCAATTCCTTTATGTGATTTATTCGTTTTCATCCCTTTTTTTTATTGGATCTTACAAGAGCAAATTTCCACTTTTCTGGGAAGGTTCCGGCTTCGTAATATTTCTGGAGCAAGCTCCGCTGCGCACTTGTCCAATACAACCCGTCGATCGCGAGCAAAGGCAATTCTGGTGGCTCACATCATATTCTAAAAAGGTATAAAAATCATAGAAGCTTTCGTAAATTTTGTAAATTCCCATAAGAAACACAAGCAGCGGCAACACTGCGGTGAGCGATCTGATCGAGAACGATCTCTACTACTTTGAACGGAATAAATACTACGATTGGTAGGAACGGATGTAGTTATGTGGTATGTATTAGTTATTATTTTATTTAAGTTTGTTCGTAAGTATTAGTAAAATAAACACATGCATGTCGCATACAACTGTGTATAATTTCATTTAAGTTGGCTTACATTGCCTACGACACTGTTTATTCCAAAGTAGCTCAACACACTGAAAAGGTCGTCGACCACTACTTTGGACAATACTTTGCTTGTACAAAACGTCCTGGACGCAAAATTGGATTTACTTTTATATGAACTTTATAATATACTAAGTGACATATAAATCCGAACACCCAGTTTAAATGGTTTTATTTTAATAAATATTGTATAAGTACTTAATGAAGCATAATAAGTAAATGGTAAAAATTTCAAAATGATTGCACTGCTTTAAAGCCCTTTGACCTTTAATAATGTGTGGATGCACCCTGATGTGCTACGCATTCTCCAACGCGTCTAGGCATGCTTCTGATCAGGTGGTCAATGTCTTCCTGTGGTATCTCATTCCAGGCAACCGCCAACTCCTCTCGAAGTGCTTCTAGTGTCTGAGGAGGACGTTGCAAATTGAGCAATCTCCTACCCATCATATCCCACACGTGCTCAATTGGGGATAAGTCGGGAGATCTTGGTGGCCATGGTAACAATGTGACATCATTATGTTGAAAGAAGTCTATTGTGACTCTTGCAACATGTGGTCGGGCATTATCTTGTTGGAAAGTTGGATCTGCCAGGGTGTCAAGATAGGGTAAAAGATGAGGTTCTAGAACTTCGTGGATATAACGCTGCGCGTTCATGTTGCCTCTGATGAAGATTAAAGGTGACCTGGAACCATAAGCTATAGCACCCCAAACCATAACTCCAACAGTGTGATGAACATGTCTTTCAACAAAAAACTGTGGATTCCTCCTTTCACCACGTCGCCTTCTAACCCTGGCACGACCATCGTGCATGCCTAAACAAAATCGAGACTCGCCACTAAAGACAATACTGTATTCCATTCCTGATCCCAGAGTGACCGTTGTCTGCACCACTCAAGGCGATTACGTCGGTGTTCTCGAGTTAAAGGGAGGACCCAGTGTGGCCGGTATGAAAACAAGCCAAAACTTCTCATTCGTCGGTAAACACTTCGCATGCCAATAGGTCTTCCGTGTTCTGCAAACCATTCATTTGCAATGGACCTGGTAGTGGAGAAACGGTCCCTTAAGGCCAATAATCTTAGGCGGCGATCTTCACGGTCTGTTGTTCTACGGCGGCGTCCAGTGCCCCTTGCTCTTTGCGTACGGCCTTCTCGAAGCCATGCCTGACAACACCTAACCACAGTGTCTACACTTCTTTGCACTCTAACTGCAATTGCCCGAAAAGAAAGTCCAGCTTCCTGAAGTTCCACTATACGGCTCCTATCAAACTCACTAAGTTGACGAAATCGTACAGGTCTCCGTACTCTAGGCATCGTAACCGATCGTAAAGGATGTCAAGAACCAAAATCCGCCAACGTTGATTCTTTACTGCGGCTGAAATATTCATTTTTAGAGCGTTAGTGAATTAAAAAAAAAGCAGTATAAAAACCGGAATGTCCAACTGATAAGGCTGAACATTTTTTCACTTGTTATTTACAGTAAGATAAATACATTCACCAACTTTTATTAAAATAAAACCATTTAAACTGGGTGTTCGGATTTATATGTCACTTAGTATAATATAGGACTCTATTGATGCCCATCAGGGAGGTGAAGTTTAGTCGCAGGGCTACTCTTGCACTTACCCCACTTTGTATCGCCACATATTATATCGTAATTCGAGTCGTAAATCAGAATCAGAAGTCGTTCGTCGCCTGAACGCCGCCCCTGTATCGTTATCAATGCCGAGCATGATTTTTCTCTCATTCATGTTTATCTTACGTTCGAGATATAACAACACACGCATATAAATCTTAATGGAAGCAGCATTTTGAAAAATGTTACAGTTGCGGCGGTGTTATCGGAATGTCAGATTATAGCCGCGTAAACAAACCAGACGAACTATCGATTTAATGTCAGGTCGACGAATTTTTACGTGCCGCGTGTGCTTTCACGCTTTTACAACACACTTTGGCTGATTCATTGCGGCAGAAGCTGCATTACGCGTAATATATTTCAAACGTAATATATTTTAATAATTCACAGATTATCTATACGTAATATGCAAGAGTGTTTAAAGTATTTATTTATTGCCAATAGGTTAGAACCAATCCAGAATATCGACTCATCGCTGAACACGAGTGAGTTCCCTTTCAATTTCCATTCAAGTCTCTCCCTACTATTCGGCGATAAACTCAATGTTATTGCCTCAAATAACGATTCTCTCGCTCTGTATTTTAACTCGTCGATTTCGGCCTTCTTGAAACCACGCTCGACAACATCTCATTACAACTGTAGTCATGATAATGCAATGAAACAAATGGAACCATCACAAAATCGCTGAATATTAAGCAAACATGGTCATGTTGTTCGGATCCTGATATGACAAATAAGCCAAATATCAGAGAAAAACAAGTTCTGACAGCGGCTACCTAACCTAGGGACGTAATAATTAATTTTACTTCATACTAAGGAGGAAACAATTTCATTGTTTAGTACTTTATGTAAAAATCCGATAAATCGCGCGTTAGTTAAGGCTCAACTTGGAATATTCTTAACAGTGCCGAATCGTCGAAACCTCTTTCAATGCTCGCTCTGTAGTAGACAAGATGACAGATAATTAAAGTGAAATACAGGAGCTTTGATGTTGCGATATCGGCGAAGCCCGAACAGTTTCTGACGCAATAGCCTAATGCTTTAAATATGAATGTATTTGAACTAAAGACGGATTATTAACAGTTGCTAGTCTACGTGGACTAGTTTCTCAAATCGTTTTAGGAATATCGTAAGTCGGATATAGCATATACGTCATAATCCAAGGCAAGAGAAGGATTGTGATAGCGAAACTCTTTGATCTTAAGATAACAATTTTTGCATTCTTTTTTTATGATGTCTTCATGACGAAAATCTATGTCACTCAATCTAGCATTGGAAATGGAAGGACCTCTGAAGAAGCTTGCCACTCATGCTAGCGAAACGTTAGGAAGAAATTCCAACCGACGACGGCATTTAGTCCCGAATCAAGACAGCAGTTTATCAACTGGCCGCGAAAGCCTTAACCCATTTGTCATTAACTTATATCTTAATATTTCATTTGAAGCTTTTATTTGTCGTAAGATTTTAGCAAAATGTGAGATAGTAAAGGCAACACCGCACCGTGCAGCCCAGTTGACAAGAACGACAAGCTGTCAAGATTAGGGATGTTTAGATCCACGAAAAGTATCGCTATGTATCGATTCTTATCGCTTTAGGAAGTATCGATACTGTAAAATATTGGAATAAAGTTATCGATATCCAGCGGAAGGACACAAAGAAGAAAAGTATTCTGAAGTTAGTAACTCTTTTTGACACAGTCCGGATCGAAATGTATCGATACACCCAAGTGTCGTATATAAAAATATCGATCCAAAATATCGGGTATGGGAAGCAAAAGTATCGATACTTCTAAATATAGGATCGTATCGAACATCCGTACTGTCAAGATGTATAACCCGAGGTACCAACGCAGCTATTTTGGGGCGTCATGGAAATAATTTCAAATTTTCATTTGCATTTTTTCAAGTGTTGTGCAACGATTTTGGAAAAAATTCCACGAATAGTCTTATAAAGCATAGTAGAATATATTTCAACAGTTGGCGGAGCGTACTCCGTTGGGACCAGGGGGGTTAAACGGGATATTGATGCACAATCTGGCAGCCATGTGGCACCCTAAAAAAATGGCCGCTGACAACCACACAAGTCACCGTGTTGTCATTGAATAGCATGGAATTAAACCTTCTTCAGTGTATACTTTATCTGAAGTCACTTGAAATAGCATAAAAACCTTTGGTCGGCGCGTCCTTTGTAATTTCATGACGTATCATAGGCGTGCGGTCATTTATTTAGAACGATAATTAATAATGTTTTTATATCACAATAAATGGATTTTACTATCTTCTTATTTTTTGATTTGGGATAAAAATACTTATATTGGGCATTTAATTTATGTTGACTGAAAGTTAAGAAATGGAAAAATTACAGAATTCCAACGTTTGACATAGGTAAATATTTACATAGCAGGTAGGTATATAAAAAGGTATATAAAGACTTACATTATAGGTATTTATATATCATCCTCGCCTTCGGAGCTGTCGCTAGAGTCATCTTGTAGAGGAATTACAACGGGATTTACAGGAGGCAAAATACAATATTCATTTTCTTTTCAATAATATGCCTAGAACACTGCTTCCATAGGTCTGTGGCAGCAACATGAGATACTGCATCTCTTATTGTGGCCAATAGCGATTCACTTAATTGAGGGGTCTGATTATGTTTTCTTACTTTTTTTTTTAAAGCAGCCCAGACCAACTCAATCGGGTTAAAAATGCAGTAATAGGGAGGTAGACGTAATACTTCATGGCCATTTTGCTGAAGCAGATTGTCAACAACATACTCTTTTTCAAATTTTTGTCTTTTAATAAGATCCAATAATATGGCTTTGGTTGATTTTTGTGGTATTTCCATTCCCTTATCCTTCATAAAATCAATAACGTCTTGTTTTTTTGTGCCTGTATTCGGAATTTTGTTTTTCTGTCGGGAATGGTATGGCGCATTGTCCATAATAATCACTGAATTTGGGGAAATGTTTGGTATTAACTGCTGCTCTATCCACTTTTCAAATAAGTCGGAGGTCATATCCTCATGATAGTCGGCACATGATTCTTTGATATTTTTGGCAGATAACAGCAAGGCATTAGGTATAAATCCATTTTCACTGCCAGCATGGAGAATAATGATTCGTTTTCCACGGTTGCATGGTGCATTTAAAATGCACTTGTTGCTGTCGTCAACCCAGCCGTACTGCACAACATCATGGGTATCATACCACGTTTCATCCAGGTAAATCAGATTTCTTTTCTGCTCTCTATAGATTTTAACTTTGTGCAAAAATTCTTGGCGCAATTCAACGATTCGAGACGACTCCATAATCACCATTCTTTTATCTAACTTTTGTATTGAAAACCACGCAGTTATACAATACAGTGCAGTGAGTCTAAGCATTTGTAATTATAAAAATCTTCAGGAAAATCTTTTAATTTATCCCGTATCATTTCCAACGTGGGCACCAAATTTTCTTTATAAAATCCGTATATTATACGACGAATATCTTCCTGAAAACCCACGTCTATTCTTTTTAATTTTTGCCCTATGCGCTTTCTGTGGAAGGAATGGTTGACTACATCTCCCCTTTTTATAACCCGATAAATGGTAGACCGACTGATTTTTGTCAGGATACAAATTCTGTTTAAAATTTGATTTTGCGAGGAATCTGGATTTTCGTTTTTCAGACAATCATACATATTTAGGATTACTCTTTGGGTCTGTTCCTCTAAATCTTTATGAAAGAATTCTGCCTGCACAGGTTCATCAACCATCTCCTCGTGGCTTGGAGCATTTTCCCAAGGTCTTCAAAGAGCCATATTTAGGACACGCAAGAACAATCAACACACCAATTAAATTAACAAGTAAACTGAGTATTCAAAAGTCAAAAACACACAAACTAATAGAATCTATGAAAAAACACGGACAGACTAAAGAAAACACGTTTATTCACCGCTACACGGCACTGGTTAAACTGTTTCAATTTTCAGTAGCCACCTGCACTTGTTCGGAGCTCTGAAATACACGCTTTCTCATTGGCTATGTCCACGCATAGGCGTGCTTTACTCCACGTGGACCGGTGAAACTGCCTTTGATCTTATACGGGGGATATTTGCTGCGAAATTTGGCGATTTTTGCAGCAACAGAGCGTGTTAAATATAGATATATAAAACGCACCCGGTATTTCACAGTGTTTCAAGTGACTTCAGATAAAGTATATATGTTTTGTCACTGGGATCAAGGGTGCCGTTATTCAAATAATGTCTATTATATAACCAAGAATGTGTACTCGTGAAAAAAGAAAAATATTGCAAATTCTAGTTTTTTTGCAGGTTTTACGTTGCTGGTAGCTTTACGACATATATTTGGGTATTTCTTAATCGCTGTAAATATAGTGTGGATGTTTGTTCAGTTCCTGAATATTCAACTTTATGGATGTATGGATATCAAAAGACCTGAATGGTTTTGTGGGAATATCAATCTAAGGTGCCATAATGGATCTGATGAACGGCAAGTAAATGAATGGATGTTTGGAAACGGGCAATATCTATGAAATTTTGGTATAGTCTGTCATCAAGTAGGTGTTTAATGATTATCTGCAAGAGGTTTACAGGAAAAAAAAACACGGGAGGTGATGTTAAATCAGTAAAATCGCATATCAATTGAAGAAAATAATATAAACATGAACGAATAATCAACAATAGTAATTAAAACATGAATTTTTTCAATCATCAACAACATTTCTTTGAATTTTGAATGAATTATAGGTAATTTCTTAATATTCAATAAGCTGGTGATGTTTTAAGGACAAGCTGTCATCTTATACTTTGACAATATTTTGTTCTCAACATTTCATAGGTATTGTTTGCTGAAATTTGTTGATTGGATGTTGACGCTCATTCGTTGTATTTGACGGACCCTATAGATGGAGAATAACGAATTGTTAATTTGACAACCTTGGTGAGATCCACCCTTAATATATCAAGCACCCCACGCCTTTCACTCCGAATCAAATTATTCTGTTAATAACTAATAAATTTCATCATAATTTTATTTTGAGGTCATTTATAAACTCTTGTAATTAAACATTATTTTCTACCTTTTAGTTTGTTTAGCTATAAAAGGGTGTTTTTTTAGTTTTTTGAACTATTATTCATTTATATTAGCATGAATAAATGAAATGAAAAAATGAAACTGACTAGTAGTAACTATTGGGCAACTGATCGCGTCGCCGTCGCGTTGGTGAAACCTTTTTGAATACGTGTGCAGAGACGGATGACGGTCGCCAGTTGCTTTAGTGAGAACGGTGTACCAAGGTGGAAGTCATTAATTGTCAAAGGTTCTACGGACAAACGACGAATACACTGATCAACAGCCAAAAAATATCCTAAATAAAATCAACAAGATATTACTATTTTTAATGTGCTAAAACCGGAATGAAACTTATTTTTTCAATATTAGTTCAAGTTTAGAGATACGGTAATTATATGTGTTCCTGCTGTAACAGTGTTAATATACTGTAATTCACAAGAATGCACGTGCTACATTTTATATTCGCCAAGGAAAGATGATGTAATCGGCATGATTTTGTTACGTTATACATACGTGTACATTATATTGTTTTGTATTAGCCATTTTTTCCTCAGTTGGCTGACAGCGTTCATGCAAGATGTCTCGAAAGTGTGTAAACAATCCAGATCAGTTTTGTTACGTGTGTGGTGATGTGACTTTTGCGTCTCAGAGACGGTCTATTACTCCGCTAATAACAAAGGCATATCAGCTTTATTCGGTTGTAAACTAGGTGATCAAGACAAACAGTGGGCACCCCACATCTGCTGTAATTCATGTGCTCAAGTCTGAAGAGCTGGTTAAATGGCAAAAAACGGTCTATGCGCTTTGCTGTCCTAATGGTTTGGAGAGAGCCTACAAATCATATTAATGATTGTTACTTTTGCATGGTACCTTGTGTTGGACAAGCCACAGATATGTCCAAGAAAAAAAATCGGTTATTAACTACCCAAACATACCATCTGCGATGAGACCTGTGCCTCACAGTGACGAAAATCCTATTCCAAAACCCCCAGAATCCTACACTTGCGAATCAGAAGACGAATCAGATCATGGCGATCGAGTGATTCGTCAGGAAGAAGATATGCCATCAACGTCAAGAGATCCTGATTTTATACCGAGCACGTCATGCCACTAACCGCACGAAATAACACAGTCAGAATTAAATGATCTTGTAAGAGATTTAGAACTTCCAAAATATAAGGCAGAGTTACTTGGATCAAGACTGCAGCAGCGGAACTTGTTAGAAGACGATGTTTCGGTATGTGTTTTTCGTAAACGCCGCAAAGACTTAGAACCATTTTTCAATATGGAGAATAACTTGGTTTTCTGCAGTAAGATTAACGGCTTACTGGCGGCTTTAATATAAACTATAACCCAGAAGAATGGAGATTGTTTATAGACAGTTCAACATTGAGTTTAAAGGCAGCGTTATTGCATATTGGAAATATTTTACCATCTCTTCCTGTAGGGTATGCAGTTCACATAAAAGAATCATATGACAATATGAAGTACCTATTGACATGCATAAAATACGATGAGCACCAATGGCATATTTGTGGCGATTTGAAAGTTGTTGCACTTTTACTTGGGCTGCAGCTAGGCTACGCAAAGTTTTGTGTGAATGGGACAGTCGGGCAAAGGCACTTCATTACACCAGACAAAACTGGCCTGTTCGTCAATTCCTAGAGCCAGGTCAAAAAATGTACAGCATATGCCATTAGTAGATTCGAAAAAAAATTTATTACCACCACTGCATATCAAGTTGGGCCTAATGAAAAGCTTTTCAATACCTGCGTCATAAATTTCCAAGACTAAGTGAGGCAAAGGTTAAAGAAGGTATTTTTGTTGGGCCACAGATTCGAAATATTTTGAAAGATACACAGTTTTGAAAACACTTTAACAGGTATTGAAAAAACTGCTTGGAATGATTTCCGTCTGGTGGTCACTAATTTCTTGGGAAATAGAAAAGCTGACAACTATAAAACCCTTGTCAAAAATATGCTGCCAACGTATCAAAAGACGGGCTGTAATATGTCTCTTAAGATACATTTCCTACACTCACACCTGGACTTTTTCCTGACAATTGCGGAGCCGTAAGTGATGAGCACGGCGAACGTTTTCATCAGGATATTTCAACAATGGAAAAAAGGTACCGGGGAAAGTGGAATCCTTCCATGCTTGCAGACTACTGTTGGACTCTTGGTAGAGATGCTCCAGAAACGATCCATAAAAGAGCAGCAAAAAGACAGCGCATATAGTGATTCTTATAAGTATATGAATCTTGTTACTTTTCTTAATATATCCTTAAAAATAAAAAGTTTTTTTTCTAAACCGCAACTAATTTTTTTATTTCATTGTCATTTTTGGATTCAGCGCTCCAAAATTAACAAGAAGTGCACTTTTCCCACAAGATACAATTAAAAAACTAAAATTTGTCGTCCAGTGTAATTAGTTATCAAGATGTCATCAGACCCGCTCACTTCAGTAACGGGCCTTTTGTTAGAGCTTATTTACCACGTATCCGCAGACCTAGTCCCAAAACGCGGCGTAAAACGTATAGCGTCAACTAGCCTGCACGAGACATATAATGCTGGAACAAAGTGAGATACCGTATAGTAAGTTCTCCGAACGCTTCAGTTCCATGCTCGACTCCATATCTAAAACAGAAAGGCGAAGGTTCGTGCGATATCCTCCATTATGTACGGACGGCGATGGGACGCTGAAACCGGCGAGGCAAAAAGCTTTATCCTCTCCGAAAGCTCTAACTTTGCCGCCTCTTGCGCCTAAGCATATTACACAGAGACGGCCTCCTTTCTGCGAAATCCACGTTTGCAATTGGCCAACGGATATACCTCATTTCCTATGCACCGAGTGGGTTAAGTGCATGAAAAGACACTCTACTTCCCACACCAGTAGTCGAGAATCTTCGTAGGAAATATACTAAGTGACATGTAAATCCGAACACCCAGTTTAATTGGTTTTATTTTAATAAAAGTTGGTGAATGTATTTATCTTACTGTAAATAACAAGTGAAAAAATGTTCAGCCTTATCAGTTGGACATTCCGGTTTTATACTGCTTTTTTTTAATTCACTAAACGCTCTAAAAATGAATATTTCAGCCGCAGTAAAGAATCAACGTTGGCGGATTTTACGATCGGTTACGATACCTAGAGTACGGAGACCTGTACGATTTCGTCAACTTAGTGAGTTGATAGGGGCCGTATAGTGGGACTTCGGGAAGCTGGACTTTCTTTTCGGGCAATTGCAGTTAGAGTGCAAAGAAGTGTAGACACTGTGGTTAGGTGTTGTCAGGCATGGCTTCGAGAAGGCCGTACGCAAAGAGCAAGGGGCACTGGACGCCGCCGTAGAACAACAGACCGTGAAGATCGCCGCCTAAGATTATTGGCCTTAAGGGACCGTTTCTCCACTACAGGTCCATTGCAATGAATGGTTTGCAGAACACGGAAGACCTATTGGCATGAGAAGTTTGGCTTGTTTTCATACCGGCAACACTGGGTCCTCCCTTTAACTCGAGAACACCGACGTAATCGCCTTGAGTGGTGCATACAACGGTCACTCTGTGATCAGGAATGGAACAGTATTGTCTTCAGTGACGAGTCTCGATTTTGTTTAGGCATGCACGATGGTCGTGCCAGGGTTAGAAGGCGACGTGGTGAAAGGAGGAATTCACAGTTTTTTGTTGAAAGACATGTTCATCACACTGTTGGAGTTATGGTTTCGGGTGCTACAGCTTATGGTTCCAGGTCACCTTTAATCTTCATCAGAGGTAACATGAACGCGCAGCGTTCTAGAACCCCATCTTTTACCCTATCTTGGCACCCTGGCAGATCCAAACTTTCCAACAAGATAATGCCCGACCACATGTTGCAAGAGTCACAATAGACTTCTTTCAACATAATGATGTCACATTGTTACCATGGCCACCAAGATCTCCCGACTTATCCCCAATTGAGCACGTCTGGGATATGATGGGTAGGAGATTGCTCAATTTGCAACGTCCTCCTCAGACTCTAGAAGCACTTCGAGAGGAGTTCGTGGTTGCCTGGAATGAGATACCACAGGAGGACATTGACCACCTGATCAGAAGCATGCCTATGCGCGTTGGAGAATGCGTAGCACATCAGGGTGCATCCACACATTATTAAAGGTCAAAGGGTCTTAAAGCAGTGCAATCATTTTGAAATTTTTATCATTTACTTATTATGCTTCATTAAGTACTTTTTTTATTTATTAAAATAAAACCATTTAAACTGGGTGTTCGGATTATATGTCACTTAGTATATTAATATAAATGTGCGATGTGTTTTTCTTATTATACCGCGTAGGCAGCAGTCTAAATACCAGGGCACCGCGGCTGCTATGAGGAGCTTAAAGGAAGGAAGTCCGATTTTTGAACCGCCCCCAAGTTTGGTAGAACTGGGAATAACCTCCTTAGGTAGCGGTCGTACCGGACGGTTTTTTTTATGTTCCTTAACTTTTCGATAGGTGTCAGTTAAGTCAGTTAAGTATGAGAAATGCTGTTTTTATCATTGAAGCAACCATTGAGGCACTTGGACATGACACTGACGAGTTTCCTATAAAGAATTCGTACCCGAAAAGCGAAAGGAGCGCACAGAAGCTATAAAGCTTGATTTCCAAAGCGTGGTACTGTAACTGTCCATTGGGATGGCAAATTGTTGCCACCTTTAAATGCACGCAAGTCTAAAGAAGAACGTCTACCGATTTCTATATACAGGGTGTAGTTTGCCTTTATAAACTATGGTCCAAAAATGTTTCCTTACAAAAACTCGGGGTGTTGAAGTTTTAGGAAAAAATGGAAATTATTATATATATTGACTTCGATATTTTTATAAAAAAAAATGGAACGCCAACGGTGTTTGCCAAATAAAAATTATTTTTGAATTTCCGGCTCAATTTAAAACAAATGATTTCTCTTGAATTGTATACTAAGTGACATGTAAATCCGAAGACCCAGTTTAAATGGTTTTATTTTAATAAAATTTTGTATAAGTACTTAATGAAGCATAATAAGTAAATGATAAAAATTTCAAAATTATTGCACTGCTTTAAAGCCCTTTGACCTTTAATAATGTGTGGATGCACCCTGATGTGCTACGCATTCTCCAACGCGCCTAGGCATGCTTCTGATCTGGTCAATGTCCTCCTGTGGTATCTCATTACAGGCAACCACCAACTCCTCTCGAAGTGCTCCTACCCATCATATCCCACACGTGCTCAATTGGGGATAAGTCGGGAGATCTTGGTGGCCATGGTAACAATGTGACATCATTATGTTGAAAGAAGTCTATTGTGAGTCTTGCAACATGTGGTCGGGCATTATCTTGTTGGAAAAGATGGGGTTCTAGAACTTCGTGGATACAACGCTGTGCGTTCATGTTACCTCTGATGAAGATTAAAGGTGACCTGGAACCATAAGCTATAGCACCCCAAACCATAACTCCAACAGTGTGATGAACATGTCTTCAACAAAAAACTGTGGATTCTCCTTTCACCACGTCGCCCTCTAACCCTGGCACGACCATCGTGCATGCCCAAACAAAATCGAGACTCGTCACTAAAGGACAATACTGTTCCATTCCTGATCCAGAGTGACCGTTTGTCTGCACCACTCAAGGCGATTACGTCGGTGTTCTCGAGTTAAAGGGAGGACCCAGTGTGGCCGGTATGAAAACAAGCCAAAACTTCTCATTCGTCGGTAAACACTTCGCATGCCAATAGGTCTTCCGTGTTCTGCAAACCATTCATTTGCAATGGACCTGGTAGTGGAGAAACGGTCCCTTAAGGCCAATAATCTTAGGCGGAGATCTTCACGGTCTGTGGTTCATCGGCGGCGTCCAGTGCCCCTTGCTCTTTGCGTACGGCCTTCTCGAAGCCATGCCTGACAACACCTAACCACAGTGTCTACACTTCTTTGCACTCTAACTGCAATTGCCCGAAAAGAAAGTCCAGCTTCCCGAAGTCCCACTATACGGCCCCTATCAAACTCACTAAGTTGACGAAATCGTACAGGTCTCCGTACTCTAGGCATCGTAACCGATCGTAAGCATGTCAAGAACCCAAAATCCGCCAACGTTGATTCTTTACTGCGGCTGAAATATTCATTTTAGAGCGTTAGTGAATTAATAGAAAGCAGTATAAAAACCGGAATATCCAACTGATAAGGCTGAAAATTTTTTCACTTGTTATTTACAGTAAGATAAATACATTCACCAACTTTTATTAAAATAAAACCATTTAAACTGGGTGTTCGGATTTATATGTCACAAAAAAATATGTTTTTCACAACAACCATTGTGAAGTTCCTAAGGTAAGCGCTCGATTTTTGTTATGTATACGTATTATCCAAGGTTATCTTTCCCTAAAGCATCTCCGATACGTTGATTGTATGTCTCTAGATCTGAACTTTATTTTCGCTGTGAGCTACGATTAGACTATCACAAATGTCGAAACGGAGTGAATTTGGGTAAATAATAACATAATCTTGTATAAGCGATAACGCGAGATAACTATGCATACGTACACATGTGATTATTGCCAAGGATGATACTTGGATTTTGGTCAAAGGTTGCGTATGTCTTTAGATCATTGCAATCGAGCTCTTGCAGTTGCAAGATGGCATTGTATTGTTTTTGAGACAATTGCATCCAATCAGCAAGCAGTTGTTACCTCGATTTAAACGAATATAATATTCGCCGTTACATTCCTAACCGGTAATTTAGTCTTCAGAATAAATTGCCTTAATATACAAAAATGAGTTTCAATCGCCGATCATCTAACATACCATACAAACCACCCGCAAGGGTATTACGTATCTTAAAAAAATGACATTATGTCGATTTTTTTTCACTTACTGTTCGTCATTATTCGTCAGAGCGGTCCGGTGGACCTTTGCTCTTAGTTAAAAGTCTCTGCCTGTAGCTCCGTACGATGCTCAGACCGAAAGCCGAATTGCACGTCAGGAATCACATGGTGATCTGACGAGAAATTCTCAAGGTGACGATAAATAACCCTTTCAGTGAGCTTAGAAGGAGCTGACAGCAGACTAATGGGATGGTAATCCTGGGGGAATATCGAGCCTGCCTTCTTTGGGGTCGTGATGACTTCAGCGACCTTCTACGTCTTAGGAAAGTAATGAGTTCTGAGCATTGCATTGATTATTGTCACCAGATAAGTCAAAGCCTTGAGCGAAAGTAAGTCCAGTGCTTTGTTGGTGATTTGATCCTCTCCAGGTGCTTTACGCACCTTTAGGTCCTTAATGTGGCCTTGGAGCTCTGCTGGTGAGGATTCCGTTGATGTGCTATGCTGAGATTCAACTGAAGAGTCTTCCGTAGAAGAATCTTATGAAAAGGAGTCACCGGTGTTGGTATCGCCACTCGGTCTGAAGTACCTCCTGGCCGATCATTCAATTTGTCGTTCCTCGTCAAGGTCATTGTCCAGATCATAGTTGGGAGAGAGCTGCCTTTCCAAGGCGTCAGCAAAAACCTCCACTTTATCTTCAGTGCTGAAAACTATGTCTCCAGGATCATGAACATGTGGTAGTTGTTCTTGCCTTCCGTTTCTGAGCGATTATGCCACTTTCCAGAGAGGAATACTTGATCCCCGCCAGAAAGCCGTTCCACTGCTCATTGCGGAATTCATGGAGTGCATTTCTCACTTCATGGACGAGATTCATCTCTCTACGAATGTCATCAAGATGTCAAGACCTTTTGGCTTGCTTAATCGCTACCCTCTTTTCAGAAATTTTCCGATGACTCTCAGCATGGAGAATTTTTTTTGACATTGTATTGGTTTTTTGTGACATTATGTAGGTTTTTCTACAAGATGTTAACTTACCACTAGCTGACGGACACTTGTGAACTCGTTTTGTACTTGTACGTGTTGCCTAAACTATAGTCAACGCCAAACAAAGTGGCGTCATCACGATAAAAATTCCCCGACCTAATGCCTAGGTTTCTATCACAAACAATTGCTCTATTGCAGTTTCATATTAATGTGATATATAAATTGTAAAATGGTCATTACTCTCTTATTATGGTTAATAGTCATATAAACATTGTTATTAAAATATCACATAAGTTGCTTTCTGATAAATTTAGACGCATTATGCGAAATAAAATGTTTTGCAAACGCTCCAATCACTTATCGACATGTAAACGCACTAAACCGATTTCGCAGCGTTGACACATTGTCACCTTGAAACTTATTTAAACTGGGAACTGACATTTGTATTAATTTTGACACTGAATCAATTTGTGGCATTTCAAATCTTTATAAATCCTTTGGCCCCGCATACTGTAAATCAACAACTGTTTGTTTCAAAACAAAATTATTCATTTTACGAGTAGATAAAGGCAATTTTGGTATATAAAGATGCCCAAACAGTTAAATAGTCGGTGTAAGGAACTCGTGGCCTCGTTAATGCACTACTTGAGCAAGAAAGGGACAACAACGGGCCTTTGTTGCCTTTAAATGCTGTTCAAGAGGTAGGTTACTACTAATTATATGTAATGTATATTAATAATAGTGAAATTTTATTTCATTTTTTGTAGCGTGTTGCTGCTGCTTTAAAAATTAGTTTAAGGACAGTTAGTCGTATTTCCGAGGGTGTGAAAAGTGATGCAAATTTAGAATCGCCCAAGAAAAAGCGGAGTTATATTAAACGTGTAACCAACACAGCGACATTGGATACAAGTGCCATTCGAGAAGTGATCTATAATATGTATCACAAAAGTAAGATCTTATTATAATAACTTATCAGAAATTTGCATTAATTGGTTAACTAAATTATAATGTCATATTACACATGGTTTCAGAAGAACAAGTTACGATACAAACTTTATGGTCTCGATTAAGAGATAGGGCATTATTTGATGGTAGTGCCACGTCTTTAAGGCGGTTGCTTAGAGATCTTGGATTTAAGTGGCTTAAGGACAATCCGCGACGAGGGCTCATGGAACTACCAAGTATAGCTTTGAAAAGGGTGGAATTTCTAAGGTAATACAATCAAGCCAAGGTTGAGGCCTTATACCAGTTTGTCTTCCTCGATGAAACTTGGATATTTCAAAATGGGACCATAGGTCGCTCTTGGCAAAATGGAAACCAAAAAAGCGTGAAAGCTATTAAAACAGATGGTAAAAGGTATGTACTTTTACACAATTTGCTCTATAAAATTTAAAACTAATATATTTTAGATACATTATATTACATGCTGGAAATGAAAATGGGTTTATTGAGGGTAGTGAAGCGATATTTTCTTCGAAACAAAATTGAGCGATTACCATGGAGAGATGAAGCAGGACAATTTTTTGAAATGGTTTCAAAATCAGTTATTAGAAAAATTGGAGAGTCCATCTATGATTATACTGGATAACGCCCCTTATCACAGCATGATATTGAACAAAGTGCCCACAATGCATGGACAAAAAAAAATATCCAAGACTGGTTGACAAATCAAAACATACCATTTTTAAACACAATGTTTAAAACAGAGCTATTGAGTATTGTTACTCGGTACATAATGCTTCTTAATTATATATATTTTGGTCGACAGTTTATATCTCTTTTATTTATTCCTATTCTTAAAATAACTGCTTTTTTAGAAACAAACCACCTAAAATATACGTGATTGATGAATTGGCGGAACAACATGGGCACAAAGTTCTTCGTCTGCCTCCTTACCATTGTATATTTAACCCTATTGAGTTAATTTGGGGCATAGCAAAAGGTTACTATAACAGACATATTGGTAGAGATGGTAACAGTGAAAAAGACTGTTTGGATATGTGGAACGAGGCTCTACAAACGGTTACCCCAGACATGTGGAAAAATAGTGTTCGACATACTGAGCAAGAAATTTTTAAATGGTATGAAAGAGAACGAATTTTTGATCGACCAGACATCGAACCTTTAATAATCAACTTTGAGAGTGATGAAGATTCAGATTCAGACAGCGCTGAAGAAAGAAACTCCGACTAACTTTATTGTACAGAAAAAGCTTACACCAGTAGCTTACCTAATTTTAGAATGCATTTTTCTGTATGAATTCTGTAAAATAAATACCATGCATAAAATTTGGAGGACCCCATTTGGATTTTTATTCAGTACCTTTAAGCTATCAATTAAATATGGTAGTTTCATAGTGTCATCTGATCAATAATTGTCATACTTAATGATTATGCAAGTACAGATCTATAATTTTATTATACTATTATTTTTGTTCTCATTTGAGGTTAATATTGCTTATAAACCTAGATATGTAAATAATAAATTTTATTATTTTACAAAAAGTTTGGCAACAATGTAAATTTTTCAACACACCCACCTTGATGACGTGCACGCCACTTTGTTTGGCGTTGACTATAGGTTGTAAGTTGTATACTATAGCAAGAAGGAAACGGTAATGCATAGGTGCATAGTGAGGATTTGTGTGCTACTAATATGTGTTGATGATGATTCCATTGGATTCTTGTCTCAAATACACTTACTTCAGATTCAGTTAATATTATACATTGTACACGAGGTGCTTGGAATGAGGTGCAATAACCAGACATCGATCATCTTTTGTCGATGTCTAGACGTACACAGTAGTGTATTCACCTGCGGGGTCGCCCAGCACATTAATATTTTTTTCTCTTATTACCTGTCAATAAAATTTCGTGCGAATGTTCTTGATGTCAGACTAGCTCATTGCAAAAAAATAATGTAGAAGAAATTATTTTTTTTTTGGGTGTAACAATTGTAATGTCACCGAGTATATAACTGAATCCACTATAGTTCTCAAAACAATGAATATTTCATTTCGATAGGTAGGAAGTACGTAAATATCAGATGAGCGTTTTCCAATAATGACTACTCCACTAATAATGCAATACTACAGAAATGACGAAACGAAGTAATGAGGCAGCTGCGTACACCTACATCGCTATTCAACAATTTCAGTAACGAATCGTAATTTTTCACTCTTGTTTTACAATTCAAATCTGGGCAGAAAAACAAATGATGGAAGATTATCAGCATTTTAAATATTCATTAGCGTAGAGTGTTTTATAAAGAAACAAAATGTGGTCCCTGTTTATTGGTCTAGAATACCGCGATACAGGTTATCATAATTACTAAAAATTACATGGTATGATTCCATGTTTATGTATAGCTCGTGTCTCTATTGCCTTTTGGAGAAAAGTTAAGTTCTCTTATTTTTTGTCTATGACTTAGTTCGTGAATTCTCGTACGTTCGTAGGCATTGCTAGTATAATGGGTGTCTGAAATTCGACCCTCACCATTGCAATCTCGGAAATGGTAAGAGACAGAGTACCTTAAAGTCACAAAAAATGCATAGTTTTGCAATCTTTCGCTGAATAATTAGATTTACATACTGATCTGTGAATCTCTGTTTGTTTTTTTTTCACTGCTGCTTCAGCTGTTCTCTGCAGGATGCATTTTTTAGTCAGACGCACGTTTATTCTCCCCGCTTTTTGTGGAATTAATTAATGTTTAACCTTTATTGGAATACCTAAAATCATTTGTAGGTGTGATAAATTATTCCGAAACTGGTTTTCCTCTCTCGTGTACACCTGTCGCATTAGGAAACATTTATAGTCTAGTAGAATTCACATGATTCACAGAAATCTACTGTACAAGTTTTAGATCCAACTCTGGTAAAACATCACGTAAAGGAAAAGCTAACTTTATATTCTATGGTTGCATTCTTTACGAGCTTCGAAATAACATGTCACATGACTCCATGGAATGAATGTCAATGGAGTAACTGTGTGAGCCTGTTTGACCGACTTTATGTATTCAATTTCTTTGTTGTTCGTGATTTACTTTTTTCTAAAAGGATTCAAATTGCGCTGAATTTAGCCCTTTATGAACTGATAACTCAATTGCGTAGAAAGTGCAGAGTCAACCAACTTGACGCCCTTTTTTTCATTCAATTTTAGTACCCATGAATATGTTTCATCATCCCGAATTTCAGCTGAACTTGAGCTGTTCACAAAAATAAAAGGAGGGAGTTACATCAAACCTTCACATTTCCATGATAATTTCGATAAAAAAAGAAAAAGTTATGATAAGGTGCTGAAGCTGTCATGTCGGATCTTACAGATTGTCCTAAAAGTTACCGACCCCCCTCCCCATCTCAGAAAATCCTGACCGTAGACAAAAATTTAGAAGATTGGATATGTAATTGACCATGACCTTGACTTTAGGGGTCATATCAAGGTCGCTGGTCGACCTTTTCGTCACTGGTTGGGTCACTAATCCACCTTGCCTTTACTGGCCGGGTCACTGAGCAAACTTGCCTTCACTGACCAGGTCACTGATCGACCTTGCTTTAGCCGGTCGAACACTGATCCACCTTGACTTCACTGGCTGAGTCACTGATCGACCTTGCCTTCGCTGGTCGGGTCACCGATCCACCTTGCCTTGACTTGCCGGATCACCATCTACCTTGCATCCACTTCTCGGGTCACTGGCCGACCTTGGCAGTGACCGATCCACCTTGCCCCCACTTACCGGGTCACTGATCAAACTTGCCTTCACTGGCCAGGTCCATGACCGATCTTGCTTTTGCTGGTCGAGTCATTGATCCACCTTGACTTCACTTACAAGGTCACTGATCGACCTTGCCTTTAATGGTCGGGTCACTAATCCACCTTGCCTTACTGGCCGGGTCACTGAACAAACTTGCATTCACTGACCAGGTCACTGATCGTCCTTGCTTTCGCTGGTCGGATCACTGATCCACTTTGACTTCACTGGTCCGGTCACTGATAGGCCTAGTCTTCGCGGGTCGTTATACCGATCCACCTTGCCTTAACTTGCCGGGTCACTAATCCATCCTGCACCCACTTCATGCGTTACTGGTCGAACTTAACTTTGACTCATCTACATTGCCTTCACTGGTCGGGTCACTGATCGATCTTGACTTCACTGGCCGGGTCACCGATTCATCTTGCCTTGACTTGCCGGGTCACTAATCGACCTGAGCTTCGATGTTCGGATCACTGATCCACCTTGACCTAACTGGCTGGGTCGCTGATCGACCTTACTTTTGCTGGTCGGATCACTGATCCACCTTGACTTCACTGGTCCGGTCACTGTTCGACCTTGCCTTTACTTGCCGGGTCACTAATCCACCTTGCATCCGCTTCATGGGCTACTGGTCGAACTTAACTTTGACTCATCTACATTGCCTTGACTGGTCGGGTCACTGATCGATCTTGACTTTACTTGCCGGGTCACCGCTCCATCTTGCCTTGACTTGCCGGGTCACTAATTCACCTTGCCTCCACTTCTCTGGTCACTGGCCGACCTTGACAGTGACTGATCCACCTTGCCTTCACTGATCAAACTTGACTTCACTGGTCAGGTCAGTGACCGACCTTGCTTTCGCTGGGCGAGTCACTGATCCACCTTGACTTCACTGGTCGGGTCACTGAACGACCTTGACAATGACTGATATACTTTGTTTTCACTGGCAAGGTCACTTATCGATCTAGCGTAGATGGTAACGGACATATCCAGGAAATTTCCCTTGTTTCGATCTCCGGGGGTAAAGGTTCGTTTTAAGAAAATTTGATTGACCTTGAGGCTATCTTCAAAGATAGGGCTGATGTGGTAGTCAAAGGTGAGCTGACCAATACAGAATCGTTTATATTTTGTAACGATAAAATGGCGCATTTGGAGTTGTTAGAAATTCTCGCGTCTTTGAATTTTTGTATAAGAATGAGAAAATCAATTTGACCTAGAAATGACCTTCAAGGTCGTGGTCGGAGGTATATGCAAACATGGAAAATTCCCCTCTTTCAGTTTCCGGATCAAAAGTATAGGGCCCCATTTAACGAAATCATTTTGACCATGAAACGTCCTTAAAAGTCAAAGCCAAGGTGGTGATACTTAAATAAAATCCTACAACATTTTTTCGCAGGTTAGAATTTTCTCAGATAGGCGGGCGGTCGGGAGCTTTTCAAATACCCTGTCTGTTTGGCAGTACCGTGTGATTTCAGGGATTCAGCAGCAAACAATCATAAATTGGTACACCAACTATTCAGTGTCACCTGCGATCAATATTTTCATTATAATTTATTGTCGTCATTCGTGAGCATTGTCTCTGATTGTCAAGGAAAAGCTTACGCTTTTCTGGTAGCCGCTTGACCTAACAGCTGTGTATGAGTGTGACGACGAGTATCTCAGCTAGGAAAAGGTCAATAAAATAAAACATTTGTTTACTCCTGATGGTAATGTAATATTTATGTTGTTGAATGAAACATTCGCGCAATTGTTTTTGTGAGTCTAAGCGGACTATTGCATATTTGAAAGGTTTATTGGACAGTGCTATTTGGTTGAATAAATGAAAAAGAAAATACGTTTTAGAAACAAGAATTTAAATTTGGCCGTCGGTAAAACGACCTAAAAATTTGAAAATATTTATTTGTCAATGATTGGTGAAGGAACACGGATATTCGTGTTTGCCTAGTTAGCTTGATCTAGAAATATACTGTGTGACCAAGAAAGGTAAAAACCGACATACGTGTTTACCTTTTTTCTCATTCAGTATAAATTTCGAATCCCATTTTACTCGTTGTATCTTCGTGTGTATGTGTTCGCGTCTGTCTACGACCAGCTCTAAGTCTACGTGAAATTCTCTTCCCGGATTACATGCTACGTTTATATGCACATTTTAATTCGTCGCGATTATGTTCAATTGAATGTGTAAATTCATTCATTTTTATGTAAATTGCAGTTTCAGTAAAATTGCATATGTAATACAATTAACACGTATGTGTATGTAGTTAGACTAATTACACGTTTTGTTGTGCATGGCGCCTAAAATTGTTACTGCTTGAGACTCGCGCAGATGTCTGTCATTACAGTATATTCAGATAAGAGATAGACCGGACATAAACAAGACCACGTGATCATCGAACGCTGTAACATTCGGCAGGGACGTATTAAGAGTCACGCAGTACATATTTTAGATAGTAGATGCTGCTTTGCGTAACTTTGTAGTAAATTAGCACAATTCGATGTGTATACGATTGGTGATAGATATAGGATCATGTGGGGGTGGGGTAAGAAATATATAATGATGTAAATATACATAAGGGTTTCAAAATTTTCGCTTCGATTTCCGGCTTCGGATGCCGCCTGATGTTTGGTGAAATACAGTCGAATATAATCTCAAAATGGCGTTTAAATTAGCCTAAATTAAAAATAATCGTATATCTCTTAAAATTGCTTTTAGAATATTGATTAGTATATTTTTTCATTTCTAGGTAGATATGTAACCAAATTAAAACGTTCAAAACGTAAAAAAATGTGCATGGTGAACATTGTCAGAAAGTAGATTCTTGAATAGGTTTTGCCAAAATGGGTTCAAAAATGTCAATAATTAATTAAAAAATACAGTAGCTTTATAATTACTTATAACTTACCGAATTTGATGAACGACATCTTTTATTGGAAAGATGAGCTTGATGAGCTTTCATCATCGCTACTGCCTGAAGCACCAACGTCAATAATGAATGGCTCGACTTGTTCCTCTAAAATATTGTCCAGTTCCCACATTCTCTTTTCAACTTTGTCTTTCACGTGCTTAATACAGTTTTCCCATTTTTGCGCTGTTATTAATTCTAGTGCTTCTTTGAAAAGTCCTTTGAGGTCACAAAATTTAAAAGTTGTATTGTGCTTAGCTATATAATTTTTAACCTCTGCCCATATGAGCTCAATGGGATTGAGCTCGCAATGGTATGGAGGTAAACGGAGCACAGTTTTATTTTGACTTGCTGCCATTTCGTCAATGGCGTATTTTTGATATTCCGCCTTGTGATCCTTGACAATTCTTAATAATTGTACTTTCAGCATTGCTTCTTCAAAGTTGATATTTTTCGAGCGGAGCCAATTTTAAACATCAACTTTCCTTGAAGCCGTTGTTGGGACCTTCTCCATTCTTCGAGAATGATAAGGCGCATTATCCAACACAATTACTGCGTTTTCCTCTAAGTTCGGTAAAATTTTTGAAAACCACTGTTCAAACGATTCGCCATTCATTTCCTCGTGGTAATCTCCAGTTTTCTTAGACTCAAAGCACCACAGACCGTCAACAACAAATCCATCCTCACTGCCAATATGGCAGATAATGAGCCTTTTCCCTTTACCTGGAAATCCAAGTACTAACTGGTGTAGATTTATTTCAATAAGCGAACCTTTTTCAAATGTTTTCATCACATTCAGCGAAAAAACATTGAGACATGTGTACTAGATTGCTATAATTGGGATTATTTAGTCATATTGAAAGAAAGAATATTGAACGTCGTATGATTACTCAGCGCTTCACAATTTAATTTAAAGTTATAAACCTTTAAAAAATGAATGATCAGGAACCTGAAATACGCGCAAATATTAATATTAACAAATTATAACTTTATAAAGCTTAAAGTATGAATTAAAATGATTAGAAATATTAGGAACGGTACACAATATAAAACTTAGTAACTTTTTTTAAGTTTATAATATTCGACATATTTTAAGATTATATTAAAAAATTATTGAAATATCGAAAACACATAAAAACATGGCTTAAAAAAGTTCTAACAAATGAAAATGACAATAAAACATCCACGCATTTTATCGAAAGTTATAAAAGTTTTGTTACTTGTAATATGTTTTTTCTGCCCCCTGGAATTAATGTTTAGAACCTTGTTCCCAAGGTTAGAAAAACATCCGATTGTTGTCTATTACTCGTATTTACCTGCTGGATTTTTTAATCCGGTGGACAGTCCATCTAGAAAGGCCCTCCTGGATGAAGTTACAGAATCATCAACCCATACTTTATTTGTAGTGTGTCCTGCGTTTGCCCACGTTTCATCAAGGTAATAAATCTTCCTGTTTTGATTTCTATATTTCCCAATTTTTGTTAAATAATCCCTCCTCCATAGCACAATTTCTTCTCTATCCAGTAGTAAACTATTACGATCCCGTTTTTTCCATTTAGAAATTTAAATGCTTCAGTAACGCATGGAAAGTTGATCGTTTGAAATTTGGCAACGTTGTATCTCCATTTACCTCCTGCAGTACTTTATCTATAGCAGGTATTTCATTCCTAAAGAAGAATTCATGCACTTTCCTCCTAATCGCATGCTTATCAGCTTCATCCAATGATTTAACAATACCTTTGCGATGTTTACTGGTCATTGGCTCAGAAAAGGTGTGATTTTTTTTGTATTGTCTTAACACATTAAACACTGATGCGCGACACACCCCAACTTTGTGAGAAACCTTCACAACAATTTCTTTGATGGTTGATGCCTCGTTCTCCTCGCGCTCGATCTTATATATATTCAAAATGACCTCTTTCATTTCTGCACTCAGATGTCTTTTTTTAGAGCGTTTCCTAGGTGGACTGCAGGAGTTTACAACTTCATCGGCAGTATCTGTACTACTGGGCATTTTGCGCAAGCAGTTGATAACAATAACAATCAATAACAAGGTATAACAATAACAACGACAAACTCAACAACTTAATAAGATAACAAACGAAAACGTCCAAAGAAATATCAAATTGCAATGATGCACACGACATACGTAACACGTCTGAACCTGAATGTGACTCTGCCTTGATACGACTGCTCTGCCGCTCGGCATAGGCATTTAATTGCGAATTGACCAATGAGGGCTCCTGTTTTACGTCGAGACGGCGGCGTTAGCGTGAAAATCACCCGAACCTTTTGTTTACATCCGGTCTATCTCTTATCTGAATATACTGTAATAATTCGGAGGATGACTACGTGATCAGAGATGCAGAAAACGTATCGATTATGATATATGCCACATGAAACTTCTAATAGTAGATTGTCATAGTTTAAATGAAATAACATTTGAACACGATCTCAAGAGTTTTCCATGCTGGCATATTATGTCTATAGATGACATTGAAGGTAAAATGAACTTTTCAACAGACAAAATTTTATATTTATTCAATACTCACTGACCAAAAGAGATAGTGCGTGTAAACTCGTTGGTTAGATGACAATATTAAACTTGTATTCAAGCAGAAAGCTGAAGTTTTGTCAAAGTAAAAACGTGATTGTACCGCCTCTTGGCAAAAATATACATATTTCAGAAATCGTGCATTAATACTCGTGCGGAAAGGACAAATGGATTATTTACAAGCTGTTCAAAATCAGGATATAAAACCCTAAAGACTTTCAAAATGCAACCTCAGAAAGATTTCCCGTCAGTTTATCAGATACGTGTAAATTCCAATTTCTGAGAACAATAATTTCAGATGGGCTGACGGAATTGCACACTATGGAGCTAATAGCAATAACTCAAAATCCGAATTTCAATGCAGTAAAGTGAATCTTGGCACCGTTGTTAAAATCATTCACAAAATAAAATCAAATTCTAGTGGTTTAGATGGAATATCTTTGCATATGATTGTATGGTCACCTGAGACCGATCACTTTACTGTCTATTTTCTCTACTCTAACAAAATTATTCCATCTAAACCAGAGTTCCCCAAACTTTTTTGTGTCGCAGACCCCTTGGAATGTTTTTTCGTGTTGGGTAGACCCCCTACTTACCTGATATTGATTTCCTGTAAATTTCTAACTGTAGTGACGTTTAGTGTTAAAAACTTAAAGTAAAAACACATGTTAATTTATACATTTATTAATTGAATTTAAATTAAAACTACTCAAAATAAAATTTTGTATCTGTTATGTAAAATATACGTAACATTAAATAAACAGGTGTCTGACCAATAAGTGCCCGCATGGGAATAAGTGCCTGCATTGAAAAAAAAATAAGAGGGATGAAATAAAAAAAGAGAAAAATAATAAAAAAAAGTTTTTACTTAAAATAGTACAATAAGCGAGTTCGTTTATTAATTATAACATAAACGTATGTTCTACAATAATTTCACTGTTAGTTTGATTAAATTCCGCTTCTTATACGTTTAAGTTATCTAAAAATAAGCAAAAAATTAACGAATTTTAGTGTGTACCTATCCTTGAATTTTCAGAATAATTTAAAAAAAAATATTTTCTATAAAGGGGGCTTCTTTAAAAAAATCAATGCGGGCACTTATTCCCAATGCGGGCATTTATTGGTCAGACACCAATAAACATAAAATAAACTATAAATAAAATAACATAAGCAATAAGTCAATATTTTCAGTGAAAAGGATGAACCTGATGCTTTAATAATAAATTATCAACATTTGGCGTCAATTTTGTAAGGGTTAATCTTGAATCTCCTCGGCTAATGATGTCCAGTCTGTTTCTTTTTTTCGTTAGGAGATTGGTAACAGCGCTGAACCCCCTTTCCACTAGGTATGACGATGGAAAGGAAATTAAAAGTTTCCTCGCTATATTCCATAATACGGGATAAGTAACGGGTATGTTGTTTTGCGGCCAGAATTGCTGATATCCGTTTTTAAACTGAACCTCAAGTTCTTCGTTTGTACTTAGTTCAGTCAGTTCCTCTTGTATTATGACATTCGTTTCTTCTATGTCACCATATGGATTAATTATCCACGGTGGTATTACCATAGTCAAAATATTCTCAAACCTAGATTCAAAATCTGAATAGAGGGCATTTAAATGTTGAACGTAAGTTGAAACGTCGTCTTCCTGACAGCTTGTCTGTGACAAATTGGAGAACTGAGAAAATTCGCCCCGTCCAATATTTTGCTTCATTAGTTTAACTCTGGCAAGAAACGCTGATAAGATAGACTTTGTTTTAATCAAATTTAAACAGTCGCCTTGTAATTGCAAATTAACCATATTAAATTTTGTAAACAAATCTGTTAAATAGGCGATGTCCGTTTTCCTCTTCATTAAATTTTCTTTTAAAATTTTATCTTTAGTATCCAGAAATTCTAAAATAGTCTTAAAAAGTGCAAAAAATCTTGTCAAACATAATCCTTTCGACAGCCAGCGTACTTCAGTGGGAAGGAGTAATTGATGAAAGTGTTCGTCATTTTCTTCACACAACTGCGCAAATAACCGCGCATTCAACGTGTTGCTTTGGGTTCGGTTTACTGCATCAATGACTAAATGAAGTGATTCATGCAATCTAACACTCAAATGTTTAGCAACTAAATGTTGTCGATGGATGACGCAATGTATTGCTAACACCCCTGACACATTTTGTTTTAAATAGCTTATAAATCCACGATAACGTCCAACCATGGCAGGTGCTCCATCTGTAGCTACTGATATTATATTTGATAAAGGAATTGCTTTTTCAATGAAGTAATCCTTCAAAACATGAAATATTGATTCACCTTTAGTGTCGGTTATCAAAGATCTTGCGAAGAGCAGTTCTTCTTAGATTTCTTGATTCATAAAAAAACGAACATATGCCAATAATAATGCTGCATTATCAGGTAAAGTTGACTCGTCCAGTTGTATAGAGAAATGGGTCGTTTGCAAATAATTGCATAAGAAGCTTTCAATATCAGAACTCATTTCATCAATACGTCTTTCAACAGTATTGTTGCTTAAGGGAATTCTTTTAATGATATCAGATGCAGGTTTGTGTAAAACAGTTTTTAAAACCTCTTCAACGGCTGGCAAAATTAACTTCTCTCCGATAGTATGCGGTTTTCCGGATTTTGCTATAAGTAACGAGATATTGTAAGACGCCCGCAAACCATCATCATTTCTTTGTGACGTCGAAGCGAACATTCTGTTCAATGTAGGTCTCTTCTGAAATTTATCTTTGAATGTTTGAAAGTATTTCAAATCTTTCTGTTTTATCAGGGTGGCATCTTCTCAGATGATCTTGCAGTTTAGATGGTTTCATAGCGTCATTGCCCAAAACTTTGTTGCATAAAAGGCACATAGGCGATTGTTTGTCCGGCAATGATGGAATGAAGCCAAATTTCAAATAATCAACACTGTACTGTCTACATTTCTTTTTAGATTCGGACATGGCATCAGTCATCTGTGGGCAAAATTAAATTATTTAAATAAGACAGAAAATCCAGCAGCTGTATATTAAAAATATTTTTTGATTTTTCCGAAAACATTCCATAATTCGAACATCTTCTTGTAACAATTAGCTCGAATTACGGAGATTGCACTGTAATTATATTACCGATTGCTAAAACTTTCAAAAAGAAACTATTGAGGAGTACTCGTGTAATTTTGCAAGATTGAATACTCGTATTTAACTACTAATAACTAAAGTCATGATTGGCGTAATTTATCTATCTTTGCTAACTACGAGTACAAAACTAAAATTTAATAAAAAATAATGTACTTACTTTTCTCCAGCACTCTCAAACAAAATAACACTGGCTCACTATAATTTGTGTGCTATACTATCTGTTTATATTTTTTAAAATATTTTCTTAGCACTTTCCTTTTCAAGATTCAGGAAACGAATAAACGTATTTGTCCCACATTCGTATTTATAGAGTGACGAATTGAACAAGTCAGTGCAAGGTAGCGAAGCTCTGAGACTGCGACTCTCAGGTTTTTACAAGTTCAAAATGTATTGCGACCACAAAGCGAATACCAACATCCTACAACTTACACAATTTTATAAACATATATAATACATTTTTTACTTCATAGGTACTTTTATGAATAATGTATATGTTTTGATATTATAAGATAGTATGATGTAAGTAAATAGGTACTATCAGTGTATGTGTTGAGATCCACTATCGTGGACCCCCATATTCATTTCATGGACCCCCAAATTCTTTTTCGCTGACGTAGACCCCTTGCGGGTTGTCATAGACCCCTAGGGGTCGATATAGACCACTTTGGGAATCAATCATCTAAACGATCTGGATTTCGACAAGGTCATAACTACAGTTTCGGCACTCTGCGATTTAACAGACAATATAACAATGGCGCTTAACCACCAACATACTTCTTGACTTTACTTAAACATTAACATAAATAATCACTCACTTCTTGTGTTTAAATGCAGTTATTATCGATTTTCTGAAAACCTCTTTCGTTTATTCAAACCTACCTTGAGAATCGAAATTCTACTTGATCAGCAGTAAACAGATTCTGTTGTTGTTTGACACCAGGTGGGTACCTTCTGGGCGCTCTAGAATATTTATTTGCTAACATATTGTGTATTTTCATACTGTTTAAAACATTAAATAAATATTATTATTATTATTAACCCAAAAGTGTTTTCTTAATGCCTTTACATTGATTATACTATACTTTATTTTGTCGTTATTTTACACAGGTATTCAACAATTTTTCAGTTATATACATATCATATTGCTAAGGCGTTTAGGTGGTAGAATAGATATAGTATCTAAATCTCGCCTGATGTAAAAAAACATTATCGTTACTGTTGTTATGATTATGATTATATAGGTTTGTGGATTCTGGTGCTTGGTGGTTGGTAGAGATTCGTATTTTAGGAGAAATGCATTCAAAGTTTCCTTGTTATAATTCTCATGTAAAGGTCTTTTAGAATATTTGATTCTGTTCTTTGAGAAAGCTCAGGTTTCGAAGTGACTTAGTCGTACAGTAATCTATTGATGCATTGATGGGTCACCCTTTGTAGTAACCACGCATCGATTTAATCACTCTGCAATAGCTTGCTAATATGACCTGTTTAGACATTGATTAGTGGAAGACCTTTTTGAAAAGCACAGCATATCTATTGTAACTAAACGTGCGTCTATGTCCAATACTGTTTACGCTTTCGTAGTAACTAAAAGTATAAATTCGTTCATGTGTCTGATTTATCACAGAAAACAGCGTAAAATTCCTTGGGACAGAGGAAACGATTCGTGACTGGAATGCGCTCCCGACAGTGTGGAACTATTATTACTCAATGACGGCGAACGTGTGCTGGTGTTTCTATACTCGCGACTGTTTTCTTTAGAAAATATATCGTAAGGCCCAGTTCAGACGAAGCGCTCTCGACGCGCGTTCATATGATGCTCTCTTTAAAAATATACAGAATAAACGCTAGCGCTTCACATGGAAGCGCGTATTAGAAAATTTACGAGCGCACGACGCTGGCCAAGAATACTTGCTGGGCATTTGTGGACAAGCCCCAGAAGCATAGTGCATACTTAAGTCGTGTTTCAACTTGAACGTAGTAAACAGACGCTAACTGTGCTCCAGTAAGAACCGTTTGCAGATTTTAATATACTAAGTGACATATAAATCCGAACACCCAGTTTAAATGGTTTTATTTTAATAAAATTTTGTATAAGTAGTTAATGAAGCATAATAAGTAAATGATAAAAATTTCAAAATGATTGCACTGCTTTAAAGCCCTTTGACCTTTAATAATGTGTGGATGCACCCTGATGTGCTACGCATTCTCCAACGCGCCTAGGCATGTTTCTGATCAGGTGGTCAATGTCCTCCTGTGGTATCTCATTCCAGGCAACCACCAACTCCTCTCGAAGTGCTTCTAGAGTCTAAGGAGGACGTTGCAAATTGAGCAATCTCCTACCCATCATATCCCACACGTGCTCAATTGGGGATAAGTCGAGCGATCTTGGTGGCCATGGTAACAATGTGACATCATTATGTTGAAAGAAGTCTATTGTGACTCTTGCAACATGTGATCGGGCATTATCTTGTTGGAAAGTCGGATCTGCCAGGGTGTCAAGATAGGGTAAAAGATGGGGTTCTAGAACTTCGTGGATATAACGCTGCGCGTTCATTTTACTTCTGATGAAGATTAAAGGTGACCTGGAACCATAAGCTATAGCACCCCAAACCATAACTCCAACAGTGTGATGAACATGTCTTTCAGCAAAAAACTGTGGATTCCTCCTTTCACCACGTCGCCTTCTAACCCTGGCACGACCATCGTGCATGCCTAAACAAAATCGAGACTCGTCACTAAAGACAATACTGTTCCATTCCTGATCCCAGATTGACCGTTGTCTGCACCACTCAAGGCGATTACGTCGGTGTTCTCGAGTTAAAGGGAGGACCCAGTGTGGCCGGTATGAAAACAAGCCAAAACTTCTCATTCGTCGGTAAACACTTCGCATGCCAATAGGTCTTCCGTGTTCTGCAAACCATTCATTTGCAATGGACCTGGTAGTGGAGAAACGGTCCCTTAAGGCCAATAATCTTAGGCGGCGATCTTCACGGTCTGTTGTTCTACGGCGGCGTCCAGTGCCCCTTGCTCTTTGCGTACGGCCTTCTCGAAGCCATGCCTGACAACACCTAACCACAGTGTCTACACTTCTTTGCACTCTAACTGCAATTGCCCGAAAAGAAAGTCCAGCTTCCCGAAGTCCCACTATACGGCCCCTAACAAACTCACTAAATCGTACAGGTCTCCGTACTCTAGGCATCGTAACCGATCGTAAGGATGTCAAGAACCAAAATCCGCCAACGTTGATTCTTTACTGCGGCTGAAATATTCATTTTTAGAGCGTTAGTGAATTAAAAAAAAAACAGTATAAAAACCGGAATGTCCAACTGATAAGGCTGATCATTTTTTCACTTGTTATTTACAGTAAGATAAATACATTCACCAACTCAAAATAAAACCATTTAAACTGGGTGGTCGGATTTATATGTCACTTAGTATGTATATGATTGGTGGATTATTTTTGAAGCAATACATACACCGTGGTCTTTAGAATTCAAACCTGTATCTAGATACAGTCTCAAGAATTTTACTTGCATTTCAAGGGACATTATTGAGACATTAACAGTGATATTTAATGCCATAGGTTTCTTCTGGATGTTGTGAAATTGGGTAACTGATATATTTTCAGAATTTAAATCGAGCTGATTGTTGCTAAACCAATTGTGCTCTAATGTTGCCCCACGCTTATTCGATATCATCACTGAAGTATCATTTGCATATAAAATGAGTCTATCTTCAGAGGAACAGTACACAAGGTCCTTCAAGTATAGACCGAATAGCACAGGTCCTGAGGGACGCCTACGATGGGTATGTGAGTCTTGTCGGATTTAATAGGCGCATTTGACAAGAGTTCCGTAGAAGTTGTGAATTGCTGTTGCCGTAGACTTTCCATTTCGAAAACCGTGTCGATTCTCTGTCAAGATCTCATTATTTACCATAAACAAAAACAACCTGTCCAGGAAGCAGTACTCGACTACTTTTGAAAAGTTGATGGTATCGTTACTGGTCTGTAATTACTCAGCTCGGAGGGAGGGAGTTTTTGTATTCTGTAATCACCCTTCCGGTTTTTAGCAGACAAGGAAATTTCCATGTGCAGAATGGTATATTGATCACGAAGACTAGTAGTATGTAATTCAGTACTTTTTTTTCGATGAAATTTGGGATCTCAAGAGCGCCAGAAGAATGTTTATTATTTAGCTTTTCATTAATTAAGATATTAAAACCTGTATGAACATCCGCTTTTAAAATGCTGGAGCCGAAAAACGTCACTAAAAGGCGGAAGGAATTTCCAGTACACTTCTCAGTACGGTGACGAAGACCAATGATCTGAAAGTAATTTGTACCAGAGACAGAAACCTTTATACTAGATACTGATGGTTCTCGGTGGACTCTTACTAGTAAAAAAGAGTTAGTGTGGTCATGCTGCTAATATAAACTATTGTGAGTGCACTCATTCTCTCAAAAGGGAACAAAACTGGGCACCTTCTGCTGATGTTACTTGCTCCATGGTTGGTGATAAACGAAATGTAATTAACATTCATTTTAAGTTCGTGTACTAACACTCGGAACAAAACTTTCGTAGTAAATAAGTAATGCTATCGTCTTGTATGAAACCTCAAGCCAGACAAAATAGACTGATACGAAGTCTGCTCTACATAAATGAAATATTAACCAGTTGCTAGCTGCAGTGTTCTTTCACCTTGACAAAACCTTCAACTTTCAAATATCCGCTTTAAAAAGGTGATAAAAATATATGGTTGACTTTCCTATCGCCGATCTTATTATTTACAAAGGATTTACAAGACAACAAACAATCTAATCTGCGTTCAAATGACATTTTGATGGATATCTTATCTCACTTGACAATGAAGAGAACAGATTTGCCCTACTTCATTTTATTACGTCATGTACTCGAGTATGTTGACTGCGCAGTATTTTTTATCTTCATTACATGATATTATATGTAGAATACTCCATAGTATCTGAGAAAAAGTAAAAGAAAACGGACCTATAGTTATAATGACCATCTGTCAAAGCCGCGCTGCTGTTACAGCTAGGCAGGTATTTCTTATTACATACAGGGTGACTTTGAAGTTGAGTCATTAATTTTGAGATAATGATTGTAGAAGGAAGATAAACCAAAACCAAAACCAAAAAAATGTTAGCTTGTTTTATAAAGTATCCTCCCGACAAGTATTTCAGTGCGGACCTGTATTTGATCGTGAGGTCTTGGAGCACCGGCATGCCGTCCCCTGTGAGGTCTTAAGTCACCTGATTCACGAGCCCGTTGTACTACATTAACAAAGGCACGAGGGGTTGGTTGCACTCAATTGGGAAACCGATCCGCATAAACATGTGCCATTTTTTATTTCGTTTGAGCCACGCAACAGACACCACTATTCACTCACGCGTTACCGACTGACACTGACTGTATACAACTGAATAAAATAATTGTAAAAACATCGTTCCAAATTCTTTCGCTTTTTTGTTTCCGATGCGATGAACCGATAAGGCGGATTATATCCGTTGTCGCCAAACACGAGCACATAATATTATTATTGAGACAGGGCGGTACTCAAACTTCCAAAGGGCTATAACTTTGTTACTTTAATTTTACCAGAAAAATGGTAAAGGAAACAAAACATTTCTTTTGATCAGATCTGTTAAAATAAATGACTCAACTTCGAAGTATATTCTTGACCGTATTCTTGACAAATATGGATATTTACCTAAATACCTTTAGAAAACGAATTCATACTTCATTGCTCCATAAAAAAATGCGTCATTATCAGAAAGACAAACTAAATTCCTTGTTTTTACATTATCTGCAATGAACACAATACAACTCTGAATATAAGCACTTTCTTAAGAGGGACTAAAATATGTAGACAAATTCTTTTCAACATAGTTTAGTACAATTTCCTTTCGACTTTAATGTCGTATTCATCGTTGCTTCTTTATCGATGTTCCCATCCTTAGTTTATAGTGGTTTGTTTTACGCAACTGATACAATCACATACATATTGACATATCCAGATTCCGATCAGTAATGTACTAGGTAATCGTTTTATTTCCCAATATTTTTGCTTGGCGGAGGATCACAAACATTATACAGACATTTTATCTAGATGTATTAACTTGCTTTCTACTCGTGATAAAGGTTGTTAGATCCGAGTGTTGTTTTACACAATTTAAACACACTTATCTTGTCACCAAAACATAATTTGATAATAAGGTGGCAACCTGTATATTCTCTCAGGGGGAGTATGTCTATTTCCTAAAATTGTGAACATAACGTATGACCTTGGCAAAAAATTCGTTTTCTTTAATGTTAACAAACACAAAATAATATCAAGTTGCCTTTGGAATCAAAAGTTTCTTTCCTAACTTTACTGTCAGTTGAAGTTTTTGCTTTAAGACGTCGAATAGATTAGAAATAAGAAAAAGTATCTACAAGATAGTTTTGCGGTTACCCAAAGCTGGAATCTGTCGAATGTTCCAGAAGGAAGATATTTCACGCATAACCATTAATCGAACAATAGCGGAGTACGAGCAGGGAATACCATGTCTGAATCTCCAAAAAGTGATTCGTAGATCTTCGAGCAAGATTTCCTCAGTCTTCGCCACAGTTCCTCGAAGACAATACAAAATATACTAAGTGACATATAAATCCGAACACCCAGTTTAAATGGTTTTATTTTAATAAAAGTTGGTGAATGTATTTATCTTACTGTAAATAGCAAGTGAAAAAATTTTCAGCCTTATCAGTTGGACATTCCGGTTTTTATACTGCTTTTTTTTAATTCACTAACGCTCTAAAAATGAATATTTCAGCCGCAGTAAAGAATCAACGTTGGCGGATTTTGGTTCTTGACATCCTTTACGATCGGTTACGATGCCTAGAGTACGAGACCTGTACGATTTCGTCAACTTAGTGAGTTTGATAGGGGCCGTATAGTGGGACTTCGGGAAGCTGGACTTTCTTTTCGGGCAATTGCAGTTAGAGTGCAAAGAAGTGTAGGCACTGTGGTTAGGTGTTGTCAGGCATGGCTCCGAGAAGGCCGTACGTAAAGAGCAAGCGGCACTGGACGCCGCCGTAGAACAACAGACCGTGAAGATCGCCGCTTAAGATTATTGGCCTTAAGGGACCGTTTCTCCACTACCAGGTCCATTGCAAATGAATGGTTTGCAGAATACGGAAGACCTATTGGCATGCGAAGTGTTTACCGACGAATGAGAAGTTTTGGCTTGTTTTCATACCGGTCACACTGGGTCCTCCCTTTAACTCGAGAACACCGACGTAATCGCCTTGAGTGGTGCAGACAACGGTCACTCTGGGATCAGGAATGGAACAGTATTGTCTTTAGTGACGAGTCTCGATTTTGTTTAGGCATGCACGATGGTCGTGCCAGGGTTAGAAGGCGGACGTGGTGAAAGGACGAATCCACAGTTTTTTGTTGAAAGTCATGTTTATCACACTGTTGGAGTTATGGTTTGGGGTGCTATAGCTTATTGTTCCAGGTCACCTTTAATCTTCATCAGAGGTAACATGAACGCGCAGCGTTATATCCACGAAGTTCTAGAACCCCATCTTTTACCCTATCTTGACACCCTGGCAGATCCAACTTTCCAACAAGATAATGCCCGACCACATGTTGCAAGAGTCACAATAGACTTCTTTCAACATAATGTCACATTGTTACCATGGCCACCAAGATCTTCCGACATATCCCCAATTGAGCACGTGTGGGATATGATGGGTAGGAGATTGCTCAATTTGCAACGTCCTCCTCAGACTCTAGAAGCACTTCGAGAGGAGTTGGTGGTTGCCTGGAATGAGATAACACAGGAGGACATTGACCACCTGATCAGAAGCATGCCTAGGCGCGTAGCACATCAGGGTGCATCCACACATTATTAAAGGTCAAAGGGCTTTAAAGCAGTGCAATCATTTTGAAATTTTTATCATTTACTTATTATGCTTCATTAAGTACTTATACAAAATTTTATTAAAATAAAACCATTTAAACTGCGTGTTCGGATTTATATGTCACTTAGTATATGTACGAGTATTAAATATGCACAATACTTTATATTATTTGAGCACATTTCAAATGAAATTCTTATGCAGCTCAATAGACAAATCCTCAATTGTAATGAAAATTCAAATTATTGCAACACAATGCGTTTTAACAATAATTAATATGCACAACAAATAATAGGATACAAAGCTGATTGTTAAATACATTTGTGATGACTTTCATGTGCAATAAAATATTAATAAACGACATGCATTTGTCCTTCATTGTTGGTTATGCTGCAGCTTATATGTATTGCATCAAAACATTAATGTGAGATTCCCAACTGAATAATCTATATACACATTCCACTTTATGTTAGGGACCAAATGTATGCCTAAATATTTGATGCTTTCTTTCCTTTTCACTTCTTTTGAATCATTTCCTGAAGATTATATGGCAGTGATAACTTTACGAGACATGGCACAAAATAAGTTTTTTCTTAATTTACTGTTAATAATTGAGATTTGAACCGTGCGACAAGTTTTGGGTCTTTTTCACTGTCATGATCCAAGAAAATACCTATAATCAAGGCACAGGCCCTCACAAATAGTGCATAAACAAACCTGGGGGTCACGCTGAGCAATGGTAGAGGTTTATTCTACGCCAATAAAAAGAATATAATTCCAGTACTTTCCGAAACATTTAACCCACAGTAAATATGCACTGTTTCCTTAAAACTGAAACAACGAATTAAGCTTCTTAAAATTTCTGAAAAATCTCGAACAAATACAAACATGATTACAAACAGGCAGCACCTTGATGGGGAACATAACAAGCTGCCAGAACCGCCAAATAAGAAAACTTTCTGTCGCTTCTCTGTTAGTCATTCAAATTTATGCAAGTCAGAGAAGAAACGTTTCAAAAAATGTGAAATCTCCCCTTTATAATTTACTTTCTACCCTAAGATTCATCGTCAGGCAGTGTCGGTGCTTCGGGGCTCTGAGCAGTATTCCAGCTATGACCTCCCGCACATATTCGAATTACAAATAAGAAACGTTTTCATGTTTAATACAGAGTATATATATACAGGGTGTCCGCAAAGTTGGGGTTTTCTTTTTCAGAAACAACTACCCTTGAAATAACAAAGGTAATGTGTAGTGAAACGAGGGCGACCAAGTAAAAAAATAAAGGAAAAAGTACACACTCTCCAGTTGACGAGAAGGGCTAAGTACGTCTCTGCCCGAAATCATACCGCTTCAACAGAAAACGAAATCAGCTGATGCGCTACCGAGCAGACGCCGGCGGTGGTGCAGACCACGAACAGAGGTAACAAATATGACAAATTTGGGAGAATAAATGGTCCAATGAGCATACCGTTCACCATGCCAGCCCAAACATTCACCGAAAATGTTTGTTGAAAATGTGCCCGACGGACAGCGTGCGGATTTTCTACTGACCAAACATGAGTGTTGCGAAAGTTATTCACCCCATTACGCGTGAACGTAGATTCGTCTGTCACCAATATGCACTTCAAAAGTCCGGATTATTGTCATGTTGATGCAACAACCACTCACAAAACCGCACTCTTGCTGGAAAATCGTCAGGTTGAAGGGCTTGTACACGTTGGACGTGAAACGGATACAGCCCTTCTTCACGCAGCGTTTGCCACACTTTAGTTTTTGATACCTGCAGTTCTCTAGCCACGTCTCTAGTGCTTGTTGTTTTTTGAAACGCAATCGATTATACGAGTTCGTTTACCTCTACACGCGTGACCGTAACCGTCGGTTGAAGGTTGCATACTAACCTGACACACTGACCCCGACCCAGTTCTGCCCCTTGTACCAATCGGTGATGTCGCGGGTCACGGCTACAGGACGGTATTCAGATATTTTTGATGTTGCAGAGCCCTTTATCTCGGTTCCCTTAAGACATTGGTGTATATGGTACTAAGAAAAATTGCTTATGTTTTCAAGATCTACACGTCGTGTAAAGGAAAACCCCAACTTTGCGGATATACTGGAACACCAAAAAAGAGGTTCCTATAAAAATGTTTAAACGTGACCGCTAGATGGCGATGATTCTAGCTGCGTAGTAGATGAGTCCAATTGCCGTTGAACAAAATAAACATGCTGTGTCTCCATCCGTTCTTATTCTAGATAAGAAATATTTCAAAAGTTTAAGCTTTACAAACGAGGCGCCATCTCGCTTTGACAAATGTGGCTTTAAGCAATCATTCGTATTTTACTTAATCTCATGTACATCCCATACAGATCCTTCCCAGGAAAGGGTTGGTTTCCCTGCGAGAGACAATTAGCAGTTTAAACTTGGCGACGCCACTGCCGTGACATCATCTCCCGGTAGCTCAATAAGGCTTTTTTAATATGAATGAAACCATACACAACATAAATAAAAGATGAATTCCGACTTCATTGTTGGTGCTGTTGAATATATTACAGCTTGTAGTGTGGAGTACAACAGCGGTTTTTGTGCAGTATTTTAGGACGTTAGCTGATTCCTGTACGATAACCTAGGTTATCATTATCGTTGATGTGGGTATCCGTTACAAAAATCACCCAGACGGACTCTTCAACGCTGCTTTGTTGTGGTTTTTTGTACGCTACGGGGTCATATTGAATTTTCGAACAACGCAACGCATTTCTTCCAAAGTAACTCTGAAACTTATACACACTATCCTAGTCGCTAAAACAACTATTTTGTATTGTCTTCGACGTCGTATATGGAAACCACCGAGTACATCATTTTTATGATTTCGCCACGGATATTAGATCTGACCTTGGCAATCACTTTGAAGGTCATTTGAAGGACAACTGTTTTTTCTCTATACTTTTGTTCTCGGAGATGCAGAAGAGGGAACATTTTATATCCGAATATGTCCTTTACCATTTTTGGAACTTGACCTTGGGCACAACACAAGATTTCTTAATTACTTGATCATTCAGGAAACTATCTAATCTCCAGATAACTGACGTCACTGTTCTTTCAGAATTGCTCCCTGCTGCTACAAAAGCCGACTTGGCCTCAAATGACCTTGAAGGTTATCGTGGTTAAGGTCAGATCCAAGATCACCATTGAGTATCCGGGAAATGTCATGGAAATAATGTCTCGGTAGCGTTCGTATACGACGACTCGTTTTCAAGTCAAATTATCGTGGAGCTCCGGAACTTTTCATAAAGATTTGTACTTGTTTTCAACTGCGCCAAAGGAAGGAAGGTGCCTACCTTAAAAAAATATGCTGTCAAAACGGTCCTCATTAATAGAGTAACGTGAAAAAACTCAGCAGTGAAAATTGATTACATCTGTTTCACGGCGGGCTACGTCGAAATTAATTTTTAGGTCGAAATAAATTAAAATGCGCTCTCCGGTGAGGCTGTCCCCTCGACGTTTCTGCTCCGACCGATCTCTCCTTTGTTTGACCTCCTGCGAGAGCAGGCTGACGCATTCCCAAGTGCTCCTGTTTTCAGCGCGCACTTCTCATTCTACTCTTTTCACTCTGAATCCAATTATGCCGCTTTTTTTCAACGCTGACAGCAAATTACGAAATAGAAAACACCCCCATAGTTCAGAAGGTTGAGATGTGTCTCTCATAGTTGATATAATGTTAGACGTAACATCAAACGTAAGTCAAACATCTACAGAGCTGCGACGCCTTCAGGTTGTGGGTGTCGTTATGAGACTTTTAGACCCAGAGAGTGCAAACTCTGCCCCTAACTGACACAGCCAACATCTGATCGAGTTGAATGATACAACAATTGGGATTTCTCAATTTTGAAAGCCTCGAGGCCACTCATGTGGCAACCACTTTTAGTTTTACCGTATTTCACGCCCAAATATTTGTGCAGCGAAAGCATTTATTCGTCACTGTAAGAAACTTTATCATTTTGCCTCTATGCATTTTGTACTTCTTCGTCTGACTGAAAATGTAAACAGCCCCCCTCCCTATGTATCACCCAATTGTTGCAAGAACTTGACCTTGAAGAAAATGAGTTTGTAGGCCAGATACCGGAGAGGAGGAAGGTGGGAGGGGCGTTTTGAACTCGATGCCCTAGAGATTCCTACTATAACCGCACTGCTTTAACTCGTACAGGAGCACCCAAACGAGTTTTCCATTGAAACCATCAGAGCACGCACAATTTTTTTCGCAATAATAATGCGCCGCGTTAACGGCTGGGCATTGTTTACAAATAACGACACACTGTCACACACTGACTTTGACCTTCTCGGATGGAATTTTATCATTAGTCAAAGTTGGACGTGACATCGATGATGCCGGTTGCGTTTCGGCCCGGCCGCGGCCGTGTCAAGTCGTCGGGATCCCATTACGACATCGCTTTATATTTATTTATATAATGGCAGACAAAGGTGCGACACTAAAGAGCGTTCAAAAGTTAGCTCAGTAGACGTTCGTAAATATGCAGACGATTTTTCATAGTTAAGCCGCAGGAAGGCTACGTGAGAATACCGACGGATACCCGAACCGTTCAAAAATAATTCTTTATACATTATCCGAAAATACGCGAGTTATTGGAAATGTCAATAATAATTCAGCGATTGATACGTTCTGCTTCAGTTCCTCCGGCTTCTAGTTTTCAATCAGAAGACAGTACTGATATACCACTACTTGAGTGTATTATTCCTTAAATAACTTGCCATGCAGTTAGTAACTTGGACAAACACTTGTCGAACAGAGTTCAGGCTGAATGGTAGCGTAAATGTTCTGTCCCAGATAAGGACAGTAGTGTTTCGATTTACTTACAAGTGAAAGATTGTAATATCTTTCCTGGAGGAAAAGTAACAGTTTGCAATTGTTCATAAGGCGGAACTTATTTGGCATGATGAAGCTTGAACACCTTTTGGAATTGAACAAGCCTCTTTATTTCGGCGTCAAAATCATCCTTGTTTTTGTTTGCAGTTTTGCTTCCACGTGTTGGTCTGTGAGGTTTTGCATTTCTCTGTCCATTTGTGGGGATCTGGTATTCAGCCAGGACCAATCACCACTCTGTATCGTGAACTTCGAAAATTCAGAGCCGTCAGCAGAATGACGTTATTTTTAGCTGCATTGCAGTTGAGATTAACTTCATCGTTACTCACGCATTTATATACACCGACACAATGCTCGTCTCTAAAATGACGCTAGATACCTCACTATGCATTTACAGTTCCTCACGCTTTTATGTCAAACCACAGGTTTTGTAAGGCATCTATTCGCTATGTCAAAATCACACTTAGTGGTCTCTTAGAGATCATCTCGAACAAAAGTTTCATTCCACATCTTCACACCTCGATTATGAACATGTCGCAACTCAAGAAACACCGTACATGGTACTCCGTTTTGAGTCCGCAATCCTAAAATAGTGGGCAAGCGGCAACCCCAAGATCGAGAGGCAAGCAACAACCTCAAAATCGTGGGCAAGCTGCGTCCACCAAATCCTTGGACAAGCGGCAACCCTAACATCGTGAGGCAAACTGCAACCTAAAAATCGTTGGGCAAGCGGCAACCTCAAAACCGTGGGACAAGCGGCAACCACAAAGTCGTAAAGCAAGCGACAACCTCAAAATGGTGGGTAAGCGGCAACCCGCAAACCGTGGGGCGAGCGGCCCCTGATATCGTGGAGCAGGCGGTAGCTTCAAAATGGTGAGGCAAGCTGCAACCACAAAATTGTGAGCAAGCGACAATCTCCAAATCGTGAGTCAAGCGGCCCTTCAAAACGTGGACCCAAAGAAATCGTGAGCAAGCGGCAACCCCACAAGCGTGGGGCAAGCGGTAACTCCAAAATCGTGAGGCAAGCAACAACCTCAAAATCGTGGGCAAGCGGCGTCCACCAAATCCTTGGACAAGCGGCAACCCTAACATCGTGAGGCAAACTGCAACCTAAAAATCGTTGGGCAAGCGGCAACCTCAAAATCGTGGGGCAAGCGGCAACCACAAAATCGTAAAGCAAGCGACAACCTCAAAATGGTGGGTAAGCGGCAACCCGCAAACCGTGGGGCAAGCGGCCCCTGATATCGTGGAGCAGGCGGTAGCCTCAAATGGTGAGGCAAGCTGCAACCACAAAATTGTGAGCAAGCGGCAATCTCCAAATCGTGAGGCAAGCGGTCCTTCAAAACGTGGGCCCAAAGAAATCGTGAGCAAGCGGCAACCCCACAATCGTGGGGCAAGCGGTAACTCCAAAATCGTGAGGCAAGCAACAACCTCAAAATCGTGGGCAAGCGGCGTCCACCAAATCCTTGGACAAGCGGCAACCCTAACATCGTGAGGCAAACTGCAACCTAAAAATCTTTGGGCAAGCGGCAACCTCAAAATCGTGGGGCAAGCGGCAACCACAAAATCGTAAAGCAAGCGACAACCTCAAAATGGTGGGTAAGCGGCAACCCGCAAACCGTGGGGCAAGCGGCCCCTGATATCGTGGAGCAGGCGGTAGCCTCAAAATGGTGAGGCAAGCTGCAACCACAAAATTGTGAGCAAGCGGCAATCTCCAAATCGTGAGGCAAGCGGTCCTTCAAAAACGTGGGCCCAAAGAAATCGTGAGCAAGCGGCAACCCCACAATCGTGGGGCAAGCGGTAACTCCAAAATCGTGAGGCAAGCAACAACCTCAAAATCGTGGGCAAGCGGCGTCCACCAAATCCTTGGACAAGCGGCAACCCTAACATCGTGAGGCAAACTGCAACCTAAAAATCTTTGGGCAAGCGGCAACCTCAAAATCGTGGGGCAAGCGGCAACCACAAAATCGTAAAGCAAGCGACAACCTCAAAATGGTGGGTAAGCGGCAACCCGCAAACCGTGGGGCAAGCGGCCCCTGATATCGTGGAGCAGGCGGTAGCCTCAAAATGGTGAGGCAAGCTGCAATCACAAAATTGTGAGCAAGCGGCAATCTCCAATCGTGAGGCAAGCGGTCCTTCAAAAACGTGGGCCCAAAGAATCGTGAGCAAGCGGCAACCCCACAATCGTGGGGCAAGCGGTAACTCCAAAATCGTGAGGCAAGCAACACCTCAAATCGTGGGCAAGCGGCGTCCACCAATCCTTGGACAAGCGGTAACCCTAACATCGTGAGGCAAACTGCAACCTAAAAATCGTTGGGCAAGCGGCAACCTCAAAGTCGTGGGCAAGCGGCAACCACAAAATCGTAAAGCAAGTTACAACCTCAAAATGGTGGGTAAGCGGCAACCCGCAAACCGTGGGGCAAGCGGCCCCTGATATCGTGGAGCAGGCGGTAGCCTCAAAATGGTGAGGCAAGCTGCAACCACAAAATTGTGAGCAAGCGGAAATCTCCAAATCGTGAGGCAAGCGGCCCTTCAAAAACGTGGACCCAAAGAAATTGTGAGCAAGCGGCAACCCCACAAGTGTGGGGCAAGCGGCAACTACAAAATCGTAAATTAAGCGGCCCCCGAGACCGTGGGACAAGCGGCAGCTTCAAATCGTGAGGCAGCTGCAACCACAGAATTGTGGGCAAGCGGCAATCACCAAATCGTGGGCAAGCGGGCCCTTCGAAAACGTGGGTCCCTCGAAATCGTGGGGCAAGCGGCAACCTCAGAATCGTGAGGCAAGAAACAACCTCAAAATCGTAGGCAAGCGGCATCCACCAAATCCTGGGACAAGCAGCCCCCTTAAATCGTAAGGCAAGAGAACCCCAAATCGTGAGGCAAGCGACAACCTCCAACATCGTGAGGCAAACTGCAACCTAAAATCGTGGGGCAAGCGGCAACCACAAAATGGTGGGTAAGCGGCCACCCGCAAAACGTGGGGCAAGCGGCCCCGGAGATCGTGGGACAAGCGGCAGCTTCAAAATCGTGAGGCAAGCTGCAATAACAAAATTGTGGGCAAGCGGCACTTCGAAAACGTGGGCCCCCCGAAATGGTGGGGCATGCGGCAACCCCAAAATTGTGGGCAAGCGACAACACCAAAATCGTGAGGCAAGTGGCAACCCCCAAAGTCGTGGGACAACAGAATAATTAAAAAGTTATCGGAAGTATCAATAATATTGGCGCGGACTTGAAATACGTTAGGCCGCGGTATCCAATGTACCACCGTTCTCACAGGCATTACTCTAGCCCACACCATTTTATGGAAAAAGGTATTCCATCGTAACGCGTTTGTTTTTTGAAATATGAACAAGAAATTTAGATATTCAAAAAAGAGGGTTATAATGAGGACTGTCTTTAAGAAATCTGGATTTTTTATGAACGGTTTTTCATATTATGAAAGCAATTGGTGACCAAAACTGTTATTGAGGATCTGCCTCCTTAACAGCTCCAGTATAGAAATATCCAATGACCTGCAAAACGTCCGACTCATTATTTTCAGAATGACTATATACTTTTTCATTGCAAACATGTTTTCATTCGTCTTCATTAACTTGTTTTGCAGGGCATTCAATGGGAAAATTTGATTCATGAGCTCTGGGTATCTGACTAGCCCCATTTGAGGTGTCGCGCTTAATTTATATGCCAACCGCACTATACTTGTATTTGCTGGAAGTAATGAACATCTAATTGATTATCAGGCGATAAGTCTTGTCAGTAAATTCGACGGTTAATTTTAATTTGATGTAGAGATGGGTGGCTCACTGGAAACAAATCTTTGCGATAACATAAAATCGCGAGTTTTAGTTATGATTTTTGATGTAACAGGAATGATTGGGTAATGATGAAGTAGCACATAGAATTCTATATGGGTAAATATCAAATCGTATTTGAGACTATTCTTCGTTTTAAAAGCATTTTAGGCTAGCCGAGAATTCAAAAGATCTTTGAATTTTTCTTCCAAGTTCATACACATAAACATGCGTCCCAAAAGGTCGCCTCAACGAAATAAATGGGAGTTTCGGAGATTTCTGATCGAATTTTCTTTTCCTATCTTTTTCATTCTTAGGAGATTTCTGGGATGAAGCGTACATCTTAGTGAGTCTTGAGGAAACAAAATAAAGGGAATTTTCATCACAGCTTAGACCTCCATCAATGCCATCTGTTACATCAGGTCAGAGTCAAACATTGATAGCTGAGGAATCGTGACGTTTAGGCAACACGTACAGCCACACAATGTACAAAACAAGACACAACAGTTAGTTCCAAGTCCATGTCGAAAAAATAACTTGAAGATACCTAATGCCCCTGCAGTTCCAAAGAACACGAACGTTGGTTTGAATCGAAAATTCCATCTCCATTCTGTCCGTTCGAGCTTCTATGCATACATCCATCGACTTCAAAACGCTGTTTTGCCAATGCAAGGAAAATTGATTGTTCTATTTTAGCAAACGCGGTGATTAATGTAGTCTGCGTGTGTAAAGAACCTTATGGATCGTGCAAAAAACAGGGGCTATTCGTGACGAGAACGGGGCACTTGACATCACTTGCATTGGTTTGTGTTTTATGTTATCTCGTTATCCTGCCCAGAGTGATGAAATGTGACAGTTAAAGACCTATTCCACATATTTTGGCGGTTTTATACGAAGTATGTAAACAGGTGGGCTAATTTTATCATAGGCAAGACTCAGTTGTCCTGAAAGTACACACATAGCCGTTGATCTTCACATGTTATTAGGGTATTCTAGTTTCCGAAACGATACGACTGTACGTTATAGTCTGAAAACATCCTCGCATACACAGCAGAAAAAGGAAAGAGGGGATTATTTATGAGAAAACAAATGTGTGGCTCAGAGGTAAACAGCCTCAAGTCTGGCTTGATACAATTCCGAGTAAATATCATTAAATTGCATTATTTTGGCTTTTTCGGCTTTACTTGTTTTTCTCGTTGATAGTAACGTTGCATTTTGCAGGAAAAGAACGTCTATGGACCTGTTTGACTGGTTTTTCTGGGAAATGCAAAGTCAACTAACTTGATGTCATTTTTTTCAGTATGTTAGTTATCCTCTGAGGCTTGGCCTAACAATGCGTTTTGCTGCATTCATCGTCGCTGCAGCCATTAATCATGTGATTAAACTTAAATATCAATCCAAAAATCAACATTCACACGATAAACAAAATGTATTCCAATTACCGCTATTTTATAATGCAGGTGCCCCTACCTCTACAATAAAAATATAATCACAGTAATGTAAATGCGGATTGGATCCGTTCCGCCAAATACAATAAAAACAAAAATTGCGTCTGATGCAAATTTGCCCCCATGCTGTATTGATTAGATTATTGTATCTATAGATCAGGCTGAGTAGCCACAAATGGAACCTGTTGTAAGAAATTAATATACATACTAAGTGACATATAAATCCGAACACCCAGTTTAAATGGTTTTATTTTAATAAAAGTTGGTGAATGTATTTATCTTACTGTAAATAACAAGTGAAAAAATGTTCAGCCTTATCAGTTGGACATTCCGGTTTTTATACTGCTTTTTTTTAATTCACTAACGCTCTAAAAATGAATATTTCAGCCGCAGTAAAGAATCAACGTTGGCGGATTTTGGTTCTTGACATCTTTACGATCGGTTACGATGCCTAGAGTACGGAGACCTGTACGATTTCGTCAACTTAGTGAGTTTGATAGGGGCCGTATAGTGGGACTTCGGGAAGCTGGACTTTCTTTTCGGGCAATTGCAGTTAGAGTGCAAAGAATTGTAGACACTGTGGTTAGGTGTTGTCAGGCATGGCTTCGAGAAGGCCGTACGCAAAGGGCAAGGGGCACTGGACGCCGCCGTAGAACAACAGACCGAGAAGATCGCCGCCTAAGATTATTGGCCTTAAGGGACCGTTTCTCCACTACCAGGTCCATTGCAAATGAATGGTTTGCAGGACACGGAAGACCTATTGGCATGCGAAGTGTTTACCGACGAATGAGAAGTTATGGCTTGTTTTCATACCGGTCACACTGGGTCCTCCCTTTAACTCGAGAACACCGACGTAATCGCCTTGAGTGGTGCAGACAACGGTCACTCTGGGATCAGGAATGGAACAGTATTGTCTTTAGTGACGAGTCTCGATTTTGTTTAGGCATGCACGATGGTCGTGCCAGGGTTAGAAGGCGACGTGGTGAAAGGAGGAATCCACAGTTGTTTGTTGAAAGTCATGTTCATCACACTGTTGGAGTTATGGTTTGGGGTGCTATAGCTTATGGTTCCAGGTCACCTTTAATCTTCATCAGAGGTAACATGAACGCGCAGCGTTATATCCACGAAGTTCTAGAACCCCATCTTTTACCCTATCTTGACACCCTGGCAGATCCAACTTTCCAACAAGATAATGCCCGACCACATGTTGCAAGAGTCACAATAGACTTCTTTCAACATAATGATGTCACATTGTTACCATGGCCACCAAGATCTCCCGACGTATCCCCAATTGAGCACGTGTGGGATATGATGGGTAGGAGATTGCTCAATTTGCAACGTCCTCCTCAGACTCTAGAAGCACTTCAAGAGAAGTTGGTGGTTGCCTGGAATGAGATACCACAGGAGGACATTGACCACCTGATCAGAAGTATGCCTAGGCGCGTGGAGAATGTGTAGCACATCAGGATGCATCCACACATTATTAAAGGTCAAAGGGATTTAAAGCAGTGCAATCATTTTGAATTTTTATCATTTACCTATTATGCTATTATGCAAACTGGGTGTTCGGATTTATATGTCACTTAGTATATTTTATGTTATCTAGTTTACGTGGAAAGGTGACTCTTTCACCATCGAGGTTGACAAAAAGTTGGCCAGCAAAATTTTTCATTCAGTTTTGATAATATTCGTTTCCTGCAGTTCTATGCATCCTGGTCTATTAATATAGGTTTACCGGTATTGATGTGGGGCGAATGTTTTTCCAATTTCAACAGTCATCATCTTTACTAATATCCAATTACTAGTTTTGGCTATTTGATGGAATTGATAGATGTTTACCGCATTAATGAATTTCTACGTTGACGTCCCACATGCACAAAAGACACCTTCTGCTGCTGCCTCGAGTCAGATCTGTAACCGGTTGAGTTTCTGGATTACTATGAAACAGTTGTTTTACTTCCAGGCTTACTCGAAAATGAAATGTTTAATTTTTATACGAGGTCTGTAAATTAAGCGATGATTTTTTTTTAATCAAATATAATTACAATTTCATATTGTTGCCCTCAAAGTACCTCGCTTCTGAAGCCACACAGTGCTGGAACTCCGATACTGAAATAGCCTTTATCTGACGTTGATTCTCTATGAGTTGATGAGGACGTTGCAAAGGAAGTGCAGAGTCAACCTACTTGTCCACATTTTTTTTCTTATTTATAAAACCTAAAGTAATATACTAAGTGACATATAAATCCGAACACCCAGTTTAAATGGTTTTATTTTAATAAATTTTGTATAAGTACTTAATGAAGCATAATAAGTAAATGATAAAAATTTCAAAATGATTGCACTGCTTAAGCCCTTTGACCTTTAATAATGTGTGGATGCACCCTGATGTGCTACGCATTCTCCAACGCGCCTAGGCATGCTTCTGATCAGGTGGTCAATGTCCTCCTGTGGTATCTCATTCCAGGCAACCACCAACTCCTCTCGAAGTGCTTCTAGAGTCTGAGGAGGACGTTGCAAACTGAGCAATCTCCTACCCATCATATCCCACACGTGCTCAATTGGGGATAAGTCGGGAGATCTTGGTGACAATGGTAACAATGTGACATCATTATGTTGAAAGAAGTCTATTGTGGGGGTGTCAAGATAGGGTAAAAGATGGGGTTCTAGAACTTCGTGGATATAACGCTGCGCATTCATGTTACCTCTGATGAAGATTAAAGGTGACCTGGAACCATAAGCTATAGCACCCCAAACCATAACTCCAACAGTGTGATGAACATGTCTTTCAACAAAAAACTGTGGATTCCTCCTTTCACCACGTCGCCTTCTAACCCTGGCACGACCATCGTGCATGCCTTAACAAAATCGAGACTCGTCACTAAAGACAATACTGTTCCATTCCTGATCCCAGAGTGACCGTTGTCTGCACCACTCAAGGCGATTACGTCGGTGTTCTCGAGTTAAAGGGAGGACCCAGTGTGGCCGGTATGAAAACAAGCCAAAACTTCTCATTCGTCGGTAAGCACTTCGCATGCCAATAGGTCTTCCGTGTTCTGCAAACCATTCATTTGCAATGGACCTGGTAGTGGAGAAACGGTCCCTTAAGGCCAATAATATTAGGCGGCGATCTTCACGGTCTGTTGTTCTACGGCGGCGTCCAGTGCCCCTTGCTCTTTGCGTACGGCCTTCTCGAAGCCATGCCTGACAACACCTAACCACAGTGTCTACACTTCTTTGCACTCTAACTGCAATTGCCCGAAAATAAAGTCCAGGGGTGTTCGGATTTATATGTCACTTAGTATACTTTGTAGTTGTAGCTACTATAGTGAAAGTGGAACAAATTATCGCTGTTAGAGAAGAGGTTAACTACGCACATGGATACAAAAAAGGATGTACTACTCGTAGGTCTATTTAAAGGTCTTGTCTAGAATATAAACTTGAGTAGATATGCTCATTTGAGAACGATATCCTTAGAATTTTCAAATTATATTAGTATATTAAGTCTATTGTGGGGGGTGTCAAGATAGGGTAAAAGATGGGGTTCTAGAACTTCGTGGATATACGCTGCGCGTTCATGTTAACTCTGATGAAGATTAAAGGTGACCTGGAACCATAAGCTATAGCACCCCAAACCATAACTCCAACAGTGTGATGAACATGTCTTTCAACAAAAAACTGTGGATTCCTCCTTTCACCACGTCGCCTTCTAACCCTGGCACGACCATCGTGCATGCCTAAACAAAATCGAGACTCGTCACTAAAGACAATACTGTTCAACCTGATCCAGAGTGACCGTGTCTGCACCACTCAAGGCGATTACGTCGGTGTTTTCGAGTTAAAGGGAGGACCCAGTGTGGGCGGTATGAAAACAAGCCAAAACTTCTCATTCGTTCGGTAAACACTTCGCATGCCAATAGGTCTTCCGTGTTCTGCAAACCATTCATTTGCAATGGACCTGGTAGTGGAGAAACGGTCCCTTAAGGCCAATAATCTTAGGAGGCGATCTTCACGGTCTGTTGTTCTACGGCGGCGTCCAGTGCCCCTTGCTCTTTGCGTACGGCCTTCTCGAAGCCATGCCTGACAACACCTAACCACAGTGTCTACACTTCTTTGCACTCTAACTGCAATTGCCCGAAAGGAAAGTCCAGGGGTGTTCGGATTATATGTCACTTAGTATACTTTGTAGTAGTAGCTACTATAGTGAAAGTGGAACAAATTATCGCTGTTAGAGAAGAGGTTAACTACGCACATGTATAACAAAAAAGGATGTACTACTCGTAGGTCTATTCAAAGGTCTTGTCTAGAATATAAACTTGAGTAGATATGCTCATTTGAGAACGATATTCCTTAGAATTTTCAAATTATATCAGTATATTAATGTTTCGATGGCCTGGAAACTGTGTATGTGTGAATCAGTGGCGGCTCGTGGCAAAATAGAACAGGTGTTCTGCAAATCATGAATTAGTTCCTATGGGATACTGTTAAGGACCGCTGTCAAACAATTGATCAACATATCCGTCGAACTATTGATGAAATAGACCCACAAACTATCGAAAATGTGCTTCAAGATTGGGTTAAGAGGATGGACTACTGCCTGGCCAACCGCGGCAGTTTTTCATAAATAATTGGAAGGTGTATCCTTTTGAATAAAGTATCGAGTGTTACATTATTCAAGAGAGGTTTTAATACCAATTTAAAAAAGGACCCACCCTTTATAGATAGTGCACAGTATTACTGTCTTGCAAATAACAGTTTGCTGTTTCCATTTACGATACCAGGAAGGCTACCGACCCAACGCACGTGGCTTTAAGCTTGAAATTCCATTTAATTTTATAAATGTTGCAGGATAATTGCGTGCTGGTAGCTATTGTTGAGCTCGTTATCAACAAAGGACTAGACTGCGGCAGACGCCCTCTAGCCATGTAGCGGTGCTTGTTGACAATATAATTAGTGAATATGGATATGTATTTGCTGGCATAAACCAGAGTGGAGCAAAGGGATAAACGAAAGACGATTGAGGTAAAAATACACCGCTCTGATGCAACGTAAGTGATAAAGTCACGTTAAAAGGAATATGAGTACATTACATACCTAGTTTGCTATTTCATACGCTGAAGCGCATTTGACCGAGCGATATGTGATGTATAAGAATAATGATAATAGCATTCTCCACCTACTTTCACTACTATTACATCTTGAATTTGGTTAGGGTTTGATATAGCATGTATGCTTGGTGAGCTTACAATATACTGAATGACCTTTTCGAAATCTCACCTAAAACTGACTTCCGGCCTCCACGAGCAGCAAGCCTGATTAATAATTTGTGTTTTGTTGTCACAATTGGCACTTCGTAATTTGCTTTTAGGTGTTATAGCAGTGTCCAATTTTCTGTTCGAATGTTCACTGCAACATCGCGCCGATATGTTCACAGCTAATCAGGAAACTTCACAAGTTATAATGAATTTCCTACGACATCTTAACCTTGTTAGAGCTGCTCAGCCGGCTGCAATAATCTCAAATAATTCAGTTCGTCGCTAACTAAAAACTCGTTTGTGCTTGCTTAAATAATACACAAGTTTGGATGGGGAAGTAGGAGACGCCATATTAAATTCCTTGATCGAATATGTCTTTCAAATTCTCAAATGTGTCTGATCGCAGAAGAAATTTGCATTGTCAGTGTATCTAGGTTCGATTTTTTATAATGTCTACAAAATGGCATAATTAAAATTTCTATATGAAGTGTCGTCTCTTGTCCTCCAGCTTATCTTTATTTTTTCTTATGGACGCCATATTAGATTTTTGCGCAGATGGCAATGTCAATATACGGCATAATGCTTGTGAGGATATTAGTGACCTTGATGTTTCCATTCCTACCAAAACTAATCTTAGAAACTATTTCTTAACTGTTGGATGGGTTATAATTTGTCTGTTTTCTATCACGTAACGTCTCCAGTTTTTTCTGTATGAATTTGTTTTTTTCTGCCTGTTCAGGCAGTGTATAGGTTCTAAATAAATAATAAATGAATAAAAAAATAGATAAATAGATATTTAATAGATGAATAGATGCATAGATGAATAGATGAATAGACGAATAGACGAGTAGACGATAGACGAATAGACGAATAGACGAATGGACAAATAGATAATAGACGAATAGACAAAAGACGAATGGACAAATAGATAATAGACGAATGGACGAATGACGAATAGAGGAAAAGACGAATAGACGAATAGACGATAGACGAATAGACGAATAGACGAATGGACAAATAGATAATAGACGAATAGACGAAAGACGAATAGACGAATAGACGAATGGACAAATAGATAATAGACGAATAGACGAATAGACGAAAAGACGAATAGACGAATAGACGAATGGACAATAGATCATAATAATAATAATAATGCATTTATTTTCCATAGACATCCATGAACATGTATAGGTTTCGTCAAAAGATACAATAAGTAAATATGTACTAAGTAATAAATAAATAAAAACAAACAAATAACATCCAACAACAAACAAGTTAAAATTAGTGATAAAAAACGATATTTAAAAACTGACAAAGTCGCTAATTGCATAAAAACAGTTACTTATAAAGTAGCTTTTCAGCTCAGATTTGAATTGGCCTATTAGACGAATAGACGAAAAGACGAATAGACGAATGGACAAATAGATAATAGACCAATAGACGAATAGACGAATGGACAATAGTAATAGACGAATAGACGAAAAGACGAATATACGAATAGACGAATATATGAATAGACGAATAGACGAATGGACAAATAGATAATAGACGAATAGACGAAAGCCGAATAGACGAATGGACAAATAGATAATAGACGAATAGACGAATAGACGAACAGACGAATAGACGAAAAGACGAATAGACGAATATACGAATAGACGAATAGACGAATGGAAATAGATAATAGACGAATAGACAAATAGACGAATAGACGAATGGACAAATAGATAATAGACGAATAGACGAAAAGACGAATAGACGAAAAGACGAATATACGAATAGACGAATAGACAAACAGATAATAGACGAATAGACGAATAGACGAATAGAGGAAAAGACGAATAGACGAATAGACGAATGGACAAATAGATAATAGACGAATGGACGAATAGACGAATGGACAAATAGATAATAGACGAATGGACGAATAGACGAATAGACGAATAGACGAATAGTCGAATAGAGGAAAAGACGAATAGATGAAAAGACGAATAGACGAATAGACGAATGGACGAATAGACGAATAGACGAATAGAGGAAAATACGAATAGATGAAAAGACGAATAGACGAATGACGAATGGACAAATAGATAATAGACGAATGGATGAATAGACGAATAGACGAATAGACGAATGGACAAATAGATAATAGACGAATGGACGAATAGACGAATAGACGAATAGTCGAATAGAGGAAAAGACGAATAGATGAAAACGAATAGACGAATAGACGAATGGACGAATAGACGAATAGACGAATAGAGGAAAATACGAATAGATGAAAAGACGAATAGACGAATAGACGAATAGACAAACAGATAATAGACGAATGGATGAATAGACGAATAGACGAATAGACGAATGGACAAATAGATAATAGACGAATAGACGAAAAGACGAATAGACGAATATACGAATAGACGAATAGACGAATGGACAAATAGATAATAGACGAATAGACGAATATACGAATAGACGAATGGACAAATAGATAATAATAATAATAATAATAATAATGAATTTATTTTCCATTAGACATGCATGAACATGTATAGGTTTCGTCAAAAAGATACAATAAGTAAATATGTACAAAGTAAATAAATAAATAAAAAACAAACAATAACATCCAACAACAAACAAGTTAAAATTAGTTATAAAAACGATATTTAAAAACTGACAAAGTCGCTAATTGCATAAAAACAGTTACTTATAAAGTAGCTTTTCAGCTCAGATTTGAATTGGCCTATTAGACGAATAGACGAATAGACGAATAGACGAATAGACGAATAGAGAAAAATACGAATAGATGAAAAGACGAATAGACGAATAGACGAATAGACGAATAGACGAAAAGACGAATAGACGAATATACGAATAGACGAATGGACAAATAGATAATAGACGAATAACGATAGACGAATAGACGAATGGACAAATAGATAATAGACGAATAGACGAAAAGACGAATATACGAATAGACGAATATACGAATAGACGAATAGACGAATGGACAAATAGATAATAGACGAATAGACGAATAGACGAATGGACAAATAGATAATAGACGAATAGACGAATAGACGAAAAGACGAATAGACGAATATACGAATAGACGAATGGACAAATAGTAATAGACGAATAGACGAATAGACGAATAGACGAATGGACAAATAGATAATAGACGAATAGACGAATAGACGAATAGACGAATGGACAAAATAGATAATAGACGAATAGACGATAGACGAATAGACGAATGGACAAATAGATAATAGACGAATAGACGAAAAGACGAATATCGAATAGACGAATATACGAATAGACGAATGGACAAATAGATAATAGACGAATAGACGAATAGAGACGAATGGACAAATAGATAATAGACGAATAGACGAAAGACGAATATACGAATAGACGAATATACGAATAGACGAATAGACGAATGACAAAAGATAATAGACGAATAGACGAATAGACGAATAGACGAATGGACAAATAGATAATAGACGAATAGACGAATATACGAATAGACGAAAAGACTAATAGACGAATAGACGAATAGACGAATAGAAGAATAGACGAATAGATGAAAAGACGAATGGACAAATAGAATAGACGAATAGACGAATAGACGAAAGACGAATAGACGAATATACGAATAGACGAATAGACGAATGGACAAATAGATAATAGATGAATAGACGAATAGACGAATACGAAGAGAATAGACGAATAGACGAAAAGACTAATAGACGAATAGACGAATAGACGAATAGACGAACAGACGAAATGACGAATAGATAAATAGATAAATAGATGGGAAGGAAACAGCCTCTGAAATCTGTGATACCACGTCAGAAATTTAACTCCTCCGGGATTTCACTTCACTGTATACATCTGCATCGTTCTAACAATCACATGGCAATACCCTCGAGTACACGGATACAGAGAAGCTTCAAACAGCAGTCTAGTACATCCAGTTTCTGATGGAACAGTACCTACGTATAGCGTAAGAACAAGACTGGCTCTACTGTGCTGAATAAGCTGCGTCTGTATGTTGCACGTATGGACGTATTTGCGAGATTTGAATAGCCATTGTCTGAACTCTGTGTTTGGCGTGATTTCAAGGTTCACAATAGAGGTGTACAATACACCTTATCTTTCTGGACGGGCAAACAGTATTTTTCGTCTGGTGTGTGCGGTGGCTGCTTAGATAACGGAATGTCTCTGATTGATAAATGAGTTATTGCTGTGGTACGCACTTTTTACTCAAGAGTAGTTTGGTTGTACAATTAGGTAGATCATTAAATACCCTAATTATAAGATATATTGCATAATTAACATTGCCACTTTTTCTACTCTGCAAGATGGCATTTAATTCTAGTTATCCAATATGACGTTCAATAAGGTGTCCATGATAAAAAATAAAGTGAAGAAACAGTGGCAATGTTAATTACAATTTATTTTAAAATCCCAGTACCAATAAAATCAGGAAAAAAGTTGAACGATTTTGGAAGCACTTTGAATTTCGAAACATTTTAAGCCGCATTTTTTTATTATCTGCATACACAACTTGCCTCGAATTTAAGCTGCTCGTATCTCACAGTTTCCGAGATCCAGTGGTGCGGGTGGAATTTGAAAGTGTCATATTGAACAGCTACGAAATCCAAAACAACAGGTAGGAAGCACATCCCAAACCTCTCTAAAATCCGTTCGCAAACAAAATAAACGTCGGCAGCATACTACGTCACCTGGTATAGCATCCGCAAATTTCACGCGAAATGATTACGTCGAGTCTCTAAAATCCCCATCAATCATGAAAAGTTTTTTTGATACCGAACGGATGTGGAATATGTAGAATTCGCTTTTGTATTGTTCAGTTCACATTATCTGGGAATTCGGAAAGCCTGCTGCTCATGCCATATTTGTATGAATACCATCCCACTTGTGCGTGCGAAAAATGGCCGTGTCGACTAGGCAGGGTCGTCCTCCAGAATTTATAGGACACAAACTGGTATAATCGCGAAATATGTACTATAGCACCCACAATTAAATGACAGTGTCAGTTCCTAGGATCGTTGTGAGCGTCCATCTATGGAGTAATAGTTCAACTACACGCATTGTTGGTTGCATATGTTTTGTGAGCCGAGTAGTCTATAGTTTTCATCTAGGTTGAATAGCAAGATCACATCTAAATGATTGTGTGTATTGTTGTGCATGTGTATAAATGATATTAGCTGCGCCCGACGGGTTATTTATATGTTGTCCTTTCTCGAGAAAAGAATGTTCAAAGTTATAAATTACGATTTTTTACGTTTTCTGTGTTTAATCATCTCTGAAGCAGATTTTACATCACATCAGAGGCAAATATTGATAACTGAAGCCTCATGACGTTTGGCAACACGTACAACTACAAAACGAGTTTACAATGTGTCTATCAGCTAGTGTTAAGTTAACATCTTGTAGAAAAACCTACATAATGTCACAAAAAACTAATATAATGTCAAAAAAATCAACATATGTTTTGATAGGTTTCTGGTGACATAACATTGGTTTTTCACATATGTCAGCTTAGCACCAGCTGTTGTAATCTTGTTATGAGCTCATTTTGTAGTTTGTAGCTACTCGTGTTTGCCTAAACTTCACGATGTCAATGTTTGGCTCTGATATGCGATGTTAGTTCTGCTTCAGATCAATAATCTGTATTAATGATAATTCCATTGGTTTCTTGTCTCAAATGCACTTACTTGAGACTCAAAGCTAGAAATTACTTGCGCATTCCCTTTTCTTTATTCATTCTGGAAATTACATATGCAAATTTGCTGAATTTAAAAAATGAGAGAGATAAGAAAAGGAAATACCTGTTGGTGAATTATTTGGGTGGTGTATACTGTTATCTTCTCTCTACATGAATATGACTTTTCTTGAGCGAGACAGGCTGGAATTTGGTTTACTGTTCTTGCACAAAATTATCAATGGTCACATTGACTGTTCCCATTTAATGTGAATGATAGGAGGACGCTGTCGTCAAACGAATTATGTGGACTCATAATTCGTCTTCTTCGGTTGAGTAATAGATATACAGGGTGCGGCAGAGGGGATGGACGGTTTTAAAAAAAATCAAAATGGTTAATTTTTACTCAAAAACAAATTTATTGATGGAATCAGGTTCGCAAGGAAATAGCATTTGAGACAGTCAAGTGTGGAAAATCGCATCAGGCATGTGGTGGCCGAAATCGTTGATGCAGTGCGGAGGCATTCTTGGAAGTCGCGTAGACTCTCCAACATCGCTCTCTCAACTTGCCTTCAATTCGTCCAGAGTTGGGGCTTGTTCGCGCATACTCTAGCCTTGAGGTCCCCATAAGAAAAAATCGCATACGGATAAATCTGGGGACCGAGGAGGCCAATGAACATCGCCAAACCTGGAAATAAGGCGACCAGGGAAGAGAGGCGAATAACGTCCATGGATGGTGGGGCTGTGTGGGCGGTCGCCCCATCCTGCTGGGTCCATATGCAAAATTCGCCTTACCGAACGATCAATAAGGCGAACTGCAGCAGTATGTTTCCGGGCAGATCGAGTCGGATTGCGAAGAAAGACCGTGTCGAACGCGTTCAACATTTCAGGAGTTCGAACTGTTCGCGGCGCTCCTCTTGTCTTCTGTTGTTGATCAGTTCGCCACGCCTGCGAAGTGATTCAACCCAACGAAGGATGGTGTACCTTTAACAAGCGTTTTACCTGTTGTTTAAATAAATTTATGATAACTGCTTTTTTTCTACTGACCATTCTGCTTGCGCTTACAAATATGATCTTTCTGTCAGTTGGCTGAGGC
>CAVLJG010000007.1:968876-1102433 GCA_963669975.1 Acanthoscelides obtectus | reverse complement strand
CGTCCGTGTTCCAGATTTCGTGAGGTTCAAATTTATGTTTTTTCCATAACTGAAGCTAAATTATCAAAAAATGCGTTGACGTTCGTTTTATTGAAACTACTGGCTCTTGCTAAACTAGTAGCTTAGCTTCCGGTTGCGAATAGACAGTACAGGATGACGTTTTAGAAACGCACTAAACCAGTCAGGACCAGCTATTTATGGAGCTTCCAATTTTCCGGCATCTTCAAGGAATTAGCATTAGCAAATCCATATGCCAGTCCACGTACTCCTTGCGCGCTTGCGCGATCCAAAATAAATATCAGATGTTTTCAGCTACACTAACGATTTCGAGTTCAGGCTCAAATACTAAATGATTTTTGATGAAACGACTGAAATTGACGGCGCAAACAACTCATCAAGTAATTCAGACTCTGGAATTTCTTACAGTATCGTGCCTAAAGTACGGTAATTTACATTGAAGTCGGCTGCCGCTTTCTTATTGAGGATCCTAATCTCACTAATCTAGCTGCTCTTAAAGTACGTCAGGCGGGCGCTTGCCCTTCTCAGTCTTCCTTTTGAAATTTAGAAGCATGCTTATGTAACCTGAAAATTTAAAAAAATTCATTATATACATACAGGGTGTCCCAGAAATCGACGTCAAGTCGAAACCGGGTGATAGGCAAAGTCATAACAGCTATCAGAAAAATATTTAAAGAAATTTTGTGTATGTGTTTTGAAAATTATAGGTCTTTGAAAAAAATATAGAAATTTCACACCCTAACGGCAGTCTGTCAACTCCTGTTACTACAAATATTAACTTTTTTTGGATTTTATTTTTACAATGTAATGATGATAATGCATCTTCAAACTGGTGTCTCAACCTTACTGCTAACTTTCCTCATTCAGGAAAAATTGCCACTTATTTCCCAACCAAGTATTCCAATGTAAACTTTGCTCAACTTTAACTGGCTCTACTGGAAAAGTGTACTACGAGAGTTTGGCAAGTAACCTTAAAGTTGGCGCATTTAATAACGATTCCAAAATGGTATAACACTTAGAAGATTACTCGTTAACTTATGCACAATTTTTATTTGAAAAAAAAACTGATGAAAATTTTTCAAAATTTCCTAATTAAACAGCGATTATGAAATCGCACAAGGACCCTTAAGGATAACTGTTTGCACAACAGTGGCGTCAAAATGCTGATGATGATGATTTACCTTTACAGCAAATGCTCAAACTGTTTTCCTTCAGCCGCAATCACGCTCGACATCTTCTTAAAAAAGATCGGGTTTAAACGAGCGAATCCACGGTTATTAACAAACTCAGCTGCTTCCAATAGTCTTTGCCGTAGCTCAGCTACATTTTGAATCGGCTTGAAATACACTTTTTCTTTTACAGTTCCCCAGTAAAAAAAATCTAACGGATTCAAATCTGGTGACCGGGCTGGCCACGGTATTGTACCAGACCGCCCTATCCATCTGCCTGGAAAGTTTTGATCGAGATACTCTCTTACTGAGAGTGCATAGTGCGCTGGGCAGCCATCATGCTGAAACCGCACGTCCCTGTAAATACTCAGTGGCTCGTCCTCCAATAAAATGATTTTGCAAAAAAATTAAATAAACCTCAGCAGTCAAAGTCTCTGGGAACTCAAATGGACCGATTATTTTACCATTTAAAATTCCTGTCCAATGGTTTATCCTGAAGCGATATTGAGATTTATCTTCTCTCATCAATGTGGGTTTGCTACGTGCCACTCGTGTAAGTTATGCAGGTTCATGTACCCTCTTTCTTAAATGTGGTCTCATCGGACCATAAAATGTTTTCAAAGAACCGTGGATCTTCCCTGTGTCTTTCTAACATTGTGCGACAAAAAGCAACTCGGGCTCATAATCCCGGGGCAGAAGAGCTTGAACACGCTGTACGTGGTATGGATGGAGCACGTTTTTTTGCAAGAGGGCTGTACTTTTGGGCACACCTGTTTTAGTTCTATTGCACGCACTGAAGTACTCGGGTCTTCTTCGGCAGCTCCTAGCACCACGTCTTCGTAAGGAAGGAAAGATCTTCCCTCACCGTGTGATTGGTTTGGTAGTTGGCCCTCTGAGAACAGTAAGCGGTGCACATTTGTGAACACTCGATGATCTGGATGACGAGCTGCATTCGGGTACCTCTCACAGTAAAATCTCGCTGCAGCACTAGCGTTGCATCTGCATTCCCCATAACTGAGGTGCATGTTAGCATATTCTTGTGGTGTACACGGACATAGCGGCACTGCACAATCACACATCAAAGATGTCTAAGGAAGCAAATGTTGTTTTGAAGAGCAATTAAACAGTCCAAATCCAAACACAAGCGATCAAAAGTCCAGTTCACGAATCCAAAATTAGTAACAGTACGAAATCAACAAGCACGAACATGTAAAGATGCGCAGGAAACGAAGGAGTACTGATCGGTATCAAAGTGTGCAATAGCAAGTAAGTATGTGCTTCATCCATACCACATACAGCATATTCAACCTCTCCTGCCCCGGGATTCTGAGCCTATTGCTTTTGTCGCCCAATTGTTAGAAGACACAGGAAAGATCCACAGTTCTTTGAAAAAATTTATGGTCGGATGAACCACATTTAAGAAAGGGGGTACGTAACTTACACGATGGCACGTAGTAAACCCACATTTGATGAGAGAAGATAAATCTCAATATCGCTTCAATATAAACCATTGGACAGGAATTTTAAATGGTAAAATAATCGGTCCGTTTGAGTTCCCAGAGACTTTGACTGCTGAAGTTTATTTGGATTTTTTTGAAAAATCATGTACAAATTTATTGGTGGACGTGCCACTGAGTATTTACAGGGACATGTGGTTTCAGCATGATGCTGCCCAGCGCGCATGCACTCTCAGTGAGAGAGTATCTCGATCAAAACTTTCCAGGCAGATGGATAGGGCGGTCTGGTACAATACCGTGGCCAGCCCGATCACCTGATTTGAATCCATTAGATTTTTTTACTGGGGAACTGTAAAAGAAAAAGTGTATTTCAAGCCGATTCAAAATGTATCTGAGCTACGCCAAAGACTATTGGAAGCAGCTGAGTTTGTTAATAACCGTGGATTCGCTCGTTTAATAACCCGATCTTTTTAAGAAGATGTCGAGCGTGTATTGCGGCTGAAGGAAAACAGTTTGAGCATTTGCTGTAAAGGTAAATCATCATCAGCAGCATTTTGACGCCCACTGTTGTGCAAACAGTTATCCTTAGGGTCCTTGTGCGTTTTCATAATCGCTGTTTAATTAGGAAATTTTGAAAAATTTTCATCAGTTTTTTTTCAAATAAAAATTGTGCATAAGTTAACGAGTAATCTTCTAAGTGTTATACCATTTTGGAATCGTTATTAAATGCGCCAACTTTAAGGTTACTTGCCAAACTCTCGTAGTACACTTTTTCCAGTACAGCCAGTTAAAGTTGAGCAAAGTTTTACATTGGAATACTTGGTTGGGAAATAAGTGGCAATTTTTCCTGAACGAGGAAAGTTGGCAGTAAGGTTGAGACACCAGTTTGAAGATGCATTATTCATCATTACATTGTAAAAATAGAATCCAAAAAAGTTATTTTGTAACAGAACAGGTTGACAGACTGCCGTAGGGTGTGAAATTTCTATATCTTTTCAAAGACCTTAATTTTCAAAACACATACATAAAATTTTTTTAAATATTTTTCTGATAGCTGTTATGACTTTGCCTATCACCCGGTTTCGGCTTGACGTCGACTTCTGGGACACCCTGTATACCTACGTAGAATGCTGTGCAAAGCTAATCGTCTGGTGTGGGGGCTGTTTGTCCCATGTGACAGAGGCCCCCGCTAATTTGAGACAATCTGCCCCACTAGATAATCAAGTTTTAAGGTTAGATAGCGTCAATAAATTAACAAATTCAAAGTCAATACTTACGTTAAGTCGTATTCGGATTATTGAAGAGCAAAATAAATTCAACGGTTCTTTTTATTATCAAATGTAGTCTTTTAAACACAAATTATGTGGCAAACGAAAAATTTACTCAGGTCAGGGCGATTTGTGTATTTTGTGTGTGCGACCTTAATCTACCAACGTACTAAATGATGCAGAAACGATGTGTAGCGCGCCGGGCAACTACATCTTGCGGAGCTGCTGAGATTTAACAATAGTGGCAACCAACCCATGTGACAACCAGCCCCGGTCTCGCCTACACACAAAAATAATCCTCAAAACGTGTTATCGGATCTTTCTTGGATTACCTCTGCAAGAAGAGCACCGTTCTACATGAGAAAATAATCAATTTCAGTTTTGTCCCATCCTGAGCCTGAACTACAAATTACAGTATAAAGAAACTCCAATGTTTTTCAGCATTGTACAAATTTTCGCCGAGATATCAAAGAAACTTCGGCGGTACACTGTGACTGCCGCAAATAATGAACAGCGTATCCTTATTAATTATAAGGCGATCCCCGAAGGAAGAACGATGCCCTTCTGTACGTTTACCGACTCCGCATATTCGTCCCGAAACTGGGTCGTCGTTAAAGCCTCAGCGAAACAAAAACTTCCCTTAACGTATTATCTCCGTCCTAATTTGGCCCGACAAGTTCATCTTGTTCGGTGATAGATAACAAACGAAACGAACAGCAATCGCGTAAAAGATCCGTTTTGGCCGGGATGTTTGTTATTGTGGATGGAGAGCTGATGCATTTTGAAGACTGTACAGTATATTCAGATCAGAGATAGACCGGATGTAAACAAAAGGTTCAGGTGATTTTCACGCTAACGCCGCCGTCTCGACGTAAAACAGGAGCCCTCATTGGTCAATTCGCAATTAAATGCCTATGCCGAGCGGCAGAGCAGTCGTATCAAGGCAGAGTCACATTCAGGTTCAGACGTGTTACGTATGTCGTGTGCATCATTGCAATTTGATATTTCTTTGGACGTTTTCGTTGTTATCTTATTAAGTTGTTGAGTTTGTCGTTGTTATTGTTATACCTTGTTATTGATTGTTATTGTTATCAACTGCTTGCGCAAATGCCCAGTAGTACAGATACTGCCGATTAGAGATGATCTTAGCAGCGACTTGCAAGTCGCCGGGATAACGGTGACAGCGACCTTAAAGTCGCCGGTAGATTTAGCAGCGCTTTAGGTCACTGCTTATCTATGGTCGCTGCCAGCAGCCAGCGACTCCCTGGCGCTGATTAAATTACTCGATATTTGGCGGCGGTTATCCATTGATATTAAGGAGGTGTAGATGTTCAGGTTCCTGAAGATTTGAATTAAACTATATTTAAGGTTTTTGTTTTTAACAATATTGAGCACAAAACACATAAAATCATAAAAATACATAAAATATATTTCTATGAATCTTAAAAAGTAAAACAAAATACTATTTTACCAGTCAAAATAAACTTTTAAAACATAACAAATGTAGTATAAAATGCTTCTTTTATATGTTAAACATTGCTTAATAAACGAAACATTTTTCTATGAAACTGGAACTCACAACAATAACAATAAAAACTAACAAAACAGGTTAGGCTACGCTGTAGCGACCTTGTACTTCCCGCGCGATGATCTCGAACACGATGTGTATATGCTTCCTGGCAGCGACCGCGACCGAAACAGCGCTACAGCTACCGATCAGTGGTTACCGATACCGATACTTCCAAACAGCGATCTGGGTCGCTGCTTCATGGAGAATCCGGTCGCCGGGACTAACGGCGACCATTCAAGTCACCGGGAAAGGTCGCCGGTACCGATATATCGATCATCTCTACTGCCGATGAAGTTGTAAACTCCTGTAGTCCACCTAGGAAACGCTCTAAAAAAAGACACCTGAGTGCAGAAATGAAAGAGGTCATTTTGAATATATATAAGATCGAGCGCGAGGAGAACGAGGCATCAACCATCAAAGAAATTGTTGTGAAGGTTTCTCACAAAGTTGGGGTGTGTCGCGCATCAGTGTTTAATGTGTTAAGACAATACACAAAAAATCACACCTTTTCTGAGCCAATGACCAGTAAACATCGCAAAAGTATTGTTAAATCATTGGATGAAGCTGATAAGCATGCGATTAGGAGGAAAGTGCATGAATTCTTCTTTAGGAATGAAATACCTACTATAGATAAAGTACTGCAGGAGGTAAATGGAGATACAACGTTGCCAAATTTCAAACGATCAACTTTCCATGCGTTACTGAAGCATTTAAATTTCAAATGGAAAAAACGGGGTCGTAATAGTTTACTACTGGATAGAGAAGAAATTGTGCTATGGAGGAGGGATTATTTAACAAAAATTAGGAAATATAGAAATCAAAACAGGAAGATTTATTACCTTGATGAAACGGGGGTAAACGCAGGACACACTACAAGTAAAGTATGAGTTGATGATTCTGTAACTTCATCCAGGAGGGCCTTTCTAGATGGACTGTCAACCGGATTAAAAAATCCAGCAGGTAAATACGAGTAATAGACAACAATCGGATGTTTCAAACCTTGGGAACAAGGTTCTAAACATTAATTCTAGGGGGCAGATAAAACATATTACAAGTAACAAAACTTTTATAACTTTCGATAAAATGCGTGGATGTTTTATTGTCATTTTCATTTGTTAGAACTTTTTTAAGCCATGTTTTTATGTGTTTTCGATATTTCAATAATTTTTTAATATAATCTTAAAATATGTCGAAAATTATAAACTTAAAAAAAGTTACTAAGTTTTATATTGTGTACCGTTCCTAATATTTCTAATCACTTTAATTCATACTTTAAGCTTTATAAAGTTATAATTTGTTAATATTAATATTTGCGCGTATTTCAGGTTCCTGATCATTCATTTTTTAAAGGTTTATAACTTTAAATTAAATTGTGAAGCGCTGAGTAATCTACGACGTTCAATATTCTTTCTTTCAATATGACTAAATAATCCCAATTATAGCAATCTGATACTCATGTCTCAATGTTTTTTCGCTGAATGTGATGAAAACATTTGAAAAAGGTTCGCTTATTGAAATAAATCTACACCAGTTAGTACTTCGATTTCCAGGTAAAGGGAAAAGGCTCATTATCTGCCATATTGGCAGTGAGGATGGATTTGTTGTTGACGGTCTGTGGTGCTTTGAGTCTAAGAAAACTGGAGATTACCACGAGGAAATGAATGGCGAATCGTTTGAACAGTGGTTTTCAGAAATTTTACCGAACTTAGAGGAAAACGCAGTAATTGTGTTGGATAATGCGCCTTATCATTCTCGAAGAATGGAGAAGGTCCCAACAACGGCTTCAAGGAAAGTTGATGTTCAAAATTGGCTCCGTTCGAAAAATATCAACTTTGAAGAAGCAATGCTGAAAGTACAATTATTAAGAATTGTCAAGGATCACAAGGCGGAATATCAAAAATACGCCATTGACGAAATGGCAGCAAGTCAAAATAAAACTGTGCTCCGTTTACCTCCATACCATTGCGAGGTCAATCCCATTGAGCTCATATGGGCAGAGGTTAAAAATTATATAGCTAAGCACAATACAACTTTTAAATTTTGTGACCTCAAAGGACTTTTCAAAGAAGCACTAGAATTAATAACAGCGCAAAAATGGGAAAACTGTATTAAGCACGTGAAAGACAAAGTTGAAAAGAGAATGTGGGAACTGGACAATATTTTAGAGGAACAAGTCGAGCCATTCATTATTGACGTTGGTGCTTCAGGCAGTAGCGATGATGAAAGCTCATCAAGCTCATCTTTCCAATAAAAGATGTCGTTCATCAAATTCGGTAAGTTATAAGTAATTATAAAGCTACTGTATTTTTTAATTAATTATTGACATTTTTGAACCCATTTTGGCAAAACCTATTCAAGAATCTACTTTCTGACAATGTTCAACCATGCACATTTTTTTACGTTTTGAACGTTTTAATTTGGTTACATATTTACCTAGAAATCAAAAAATATACTAATCAATATTCTAAAAGCAATTTTAAGAGATATAGGCGGCATCCGAAGCTGGAAATCGAAGCGAAAATTTTGAAACCCTTATGTATATTTACATCATTATATATTTCTTACCCCACCCCCACATGATCCTATATGCATCACCAATCGTATACACATCGAATTGTGCTAATTTACTACAAAGTTACGCAAAGCAGCATCTACTATCTAAAATATGTACTGCGTGACTCTTAATACGTCCCTGCCGAATGTTACAGCGTTCGATGATCACGTGGTCTTGTTTATGTCCGGTCTATCTCTTATCTGAATATACTGTAAACACCAAGCAGTAGTTTCTTCGACATAAAATAAAAAAACGCTCAAAAAGGCTCCTGATAATTGTTTTGTAATGGTTAAAAGTTTATTGTTAGGGGTTGCGGAGGGTGGGGGAGGCTATAGATAGATAGATATTTATTAAGCCAGATCATGTAAATTAAGAATGTGCAAACAACGAACGACTTTTTAAAAAAGCGACTTTATTTAACAGAAGACGAATGAGTACTGGTCACCTTGGTTTACATGCATCTCTTACTTATAACCTACGCTAGAACAAAGGAATTGAAAAGTGCAAACCTAAGCAACTCTACATATTAGATCATCATCATAGCAGTGCCGTAATTCCTCCCTCTTCAAGAAGATTGAACCTCCTGGTTCAAAGGAAAAATCTGGTTAAGTTCAATGTCATTTTTGACTGATTGATTTTTGGTTCTTTTTGCTTCAAAAGAGAGAGCAATTGTTTTTTTAAACAAAGTATAATTACAACAAATGTTAAAATACATAAAATAGTTACAATGCTAAACGTGGACGTTTTGTGTGAAAAATCTAAATTTTTTAATTTATCGTGTAATAAAACATTATTCAATTGTATATCCGAATAACCTTTTACATCAGTATTTTCAAATAACATATTCTTATCATAGTTCACCATAATGTTAGGTATGTATAAAGGTTTCGAAATATCAGAAATCTTCAAATACTCAGTATGATCAATAAATGTTTTACAGTTTAAGCTGATAATAAAAGAGGAATCAATTTCTTTTCTTTCTTTGGTACAATCTTCATATACTGGAATATTCTTGTTAGTATTCACTAAATAGTTATCATGTTTTAATTGAATTACTTCTGAAAATGAACCTTTTGCCAAGAACGTACAATTTTCAACTTTAAGTAAGTTACAACTGGAATGGATTAGTATAGTACAGTAAAAATATTTATTACTCAATAATTTGCATTCATCACAAAAATGTATAGTTTCATTTTCGATAATATTTTTATGTTTCAATACCAGAATATTATTTTGGTGTATAATGGGGTATATATTGGAATATATAAAGTTACCAGTAACTGTTGGTATGTGAAGAACAAATATGATTTCTTCTTCGAGGACTATAATACTTAATTCACATAATTCGAAAAATTCAAAATTGTGCAGTTTATCAAGTGGGAGAAGTTCATTTTTGTCAAATAGATCACTTAATAACGAATGGATATAATTAATTTCAGTCTTACTCAGCTGTAAGAGATTTATGCCCTGATTTGTGCTCAGGTTAATGGTTAACAGTAAGCGTGATAAATAATTAGAAAATCTGTGAATAATTATTATCTCATTCAAGACATACTGAGAATTAGCGTATTCGCTATGCAATTTGTTGAGGTTATCCAAATTATCTCTCAAATTTTTCTTTATAATTAAAGTGTTATTTTCAAACCTGTCTTGTAATTGTTTTGCTACAGAGACGGTTCGGGAATTTTGTAATGATAAATTATCTTGATTTTCCTTCAGAATTTTCATATTTTCCATTATTTCGTCTAGATCAGATTGATCTAAATTGCCTGAAATATATTTTATGACGGAACCAAGACCATTAAATAATCCACGCTTAACTCGTTTAAATTTTAACATTTCATATTTGTCTAAAAGCAAATTGTATTCATGTTCAAGTTGTGTTATCAACGTATCATCTATTCTTTGCTTTGCAAAATAGACATTTGACGTTATTTGCTTGATATTTTCATTAATGAGAGTGAGATTTATATGAAAAAATGTCTTATGGTACGCTTTTAGTAGATAGGCGTTACCTAGCTCTTGCTTAAAATATGGTGCTTTATTCTCGATCAGCTGGATCTCTAGACCGGCTAGTTGAAGGGCCTGGATTAGGATCCTGAAAGTTAGAAATTTTGCGTTGCGGTTTCACTCTATTCAGTCTATGCTTTTTTCCTTTACTGCGCAAATTAATATGGACATTTTCTTGTTCGTAAGAGGTCTCTTTAGAATACAGGGGTTTTGTTTTATGTGAACGATCTAATGCAGATTTAAGATATACTGGACCTTCTAAGGTTGGAATTTCCTTATTTCGATTTTGATTAATTTTTTCTAGTCTTTCCGTTGCCTTATCTAGTACACGGTTCGATAGTTCTTCATAAAAAGGTAGTAATTCTCTGTACCGTTTCTCGTTATATTCATCATATAATTTTGTGGGGGTATCGATCAAATGCTTATTCAAATCGTCGTAAGGACCGTATAATAATGAAAATGGGGTATATGTGGTCGTAGAATGGACACTTTGGTTATAAGTTAAGATAGCTGTCGTCATTAGATCAATAATCGAATCGATTTTATTTTGCTGACGTAAAATTTTGAGTTTTTCTTTCAGGGTACTATGAAATCTTTCAAGAGGTGATAATGATGAGGGGTTACCTACACTAGTAACATGACATTCAATTTTGTGCATATTACAGAATTCTTTTATAACTTTTGTGTTAAGTTCACCAGGATCAAAAGTTATTTTGTCAGGATAATTGTGATGGGAAAAGAAGTGTCTGATTTTGTTTAATATTTCGTTAGATAATTTTGATTTTAAATTGTAGGCCTGGGCATATTTACTAAATAAATCAACAAATGTTAAAATATTTGTTGTTCGACTTGAAAAATATCTAGAAATATATGTTCAAATGGTCTTTTGGCTATTAGAGGTCCTTCCATAGGGAGTTCGATTGGTCGTCTTTCGTATTTTGATGTCAAACAAGTATTGCACTGATTAATGTAATTTGATATTATTTTTTTCATATTTGGGGTGAATGCTTTTTTCTTGAAATGGCTGTAAGTTTCATTGATACCATTATGCGTTTGGCTATGATAGAAAGACAATTGTTCTGTAAATGAGTCTTTTAGTAGGTATATAGGCTTATAAGAAGCTTTAACAAATCTTATACCGCTGTTCGAAAAATACTGTTCTAAAAGTTCGTTAAGTTTAAATTCTAAAAGTTGATTTTCATACCAAATACCATAAGTATGATCGGGCTGAAGATATTCCTTCATGAATTTCAAAAGTTGCTCTGTTTCAGATCCACTTCGGACTGTTACCATTAAAGTACCATTGCAAGACTTTGTTATTTTATACTGATTTTTTAACTGAAAATGTATTCGATTTTTGAAAAAATAAAAATTCTTTTCTTGATACAATATATGATTGATAGGATTTTGTGCAGATGAATGTCGAGTAACATCAGATTGCTCAACAATTTTGAGTCGTTCATCTAACGGCATTTCATCTAATAAATCAATTAAAGGTAAATTATCTTCATTCAAGATTTCATCAAGTTCTTGGGTTGTTAACTCTTCTACAGAATCTACTTGTGGTAAAATGGATAAAAGATCGTCATCCTCTAAAGCGTTAATTTCAATTCTACTGAGCGCATCGGCTACAACATTGTCTTTGCCTTTTTTATATTTAATTGAAAAATTATATTCTTCTAACTGAAGCTTCCATCTAATCAATCGCTGATTGGGCACTGATAAAGAACTCAACCAAACTAGGGGCTTGTGATCACATTCGATTAGAAAATTTTGACCAAATAAATAAGGACGGAATTTTTTACAAGAATCAACTATTGCCAATAGTTCTTTTTCAATAACGCTGTAATTGCGTTCAGCAGAATTTAATGTTCGAGAGTGGAAAGCAATAGGCTTATCATTTTGACTAAGAACTCCTGATAGGGCTATATTGCTACAATCAGTTGTCAATGTAAATTTTTTGGAAAAATCAGGATAAGCCAGAATAGGTGGGTTACAAAGAGCTTCTTTACAAAGTTTAAATGCATTGATATAATCTGGATTATTGATATTGATTTTTTCATCTTTACGTAAACATTTTGTGAATGGCTTAGTCAATTGTGCAAATCCTTTAATAAATTTACGATAATAGTTCATAAGGCCTAAAAATGACTGGATTTCTTTAATCGTAGTCGGGAGAGGATATTCTTGAATTACTTTGATTTTATCTGGGTTTGGAAGTATGCCTTGTGGCGTGATGACATGACCTAAGAATGGAACATCTTTTCTCAGGAACTCAGATTTGTCCAGTTGGATTTTTAAATTAAACTGATTCAGTTTTTGGAATATTTTTCGAAGATGCAAAATGTGTTCGTCTAGGGATTTTGAAAAAACAATGATATCATCCATATAGACAAAACAAAAAACGTTGATATATTCTAACAATACAGTATTCATCATACGTTGAAAGGTAGCAGGGGCATTTTTTAACCCAAATGGCATACGGACATATTCATAGTGGCCATTTTCAACAGTAAAAGCCGTTTTTTTCTATAGACTCAGGATCCATAGGGATCTGGTGGAACCCTTGTGCCAAATCAATAGTAGAAAAATACATGCTTTTGCCTAAATTTTCCAAAATTTCTTCAATTAGTGGGAGTGGAAATTTATCTTCAATTGTTATTTCATTCAGTTTTCTGAAATCAATAACCATCCTATATTTTTTAACACCGGATGCATCCATTTTCTTAGGAACTATCCAGCAGGGTGATTGATAGGGTGAATTGCTTTGTCGAATGATTCCATCATTCAATAACTTGGAAACTTGATTTTGGATTTCCTTTTTGAGATGATAAGGATATCGATAATTTTTTACATAAATTGGGTCTTCATTTTTTAACCTAATTTTGTGTGCAGTGGCCTTACAGGGAGTTAATGGTTCGTTAGGCTTGAAAAATACCTGTTTGAATTGCTTGCAGAGCTTAATAATCTTTTCTTTTTCTTCACTATTCATATGAGACGTACGAATTAAATTTTCAACACGTATATTGGATTTTTCAGTAGAAAATGGAGATTCTTTTTCAATTAGAAAATCATCAAGAGGTTCAGATAAAAATGGGTTGGAAACATCAAGAAGATTTATGTCAATTGGATATTGAATAGCATTATTTTCTACGTTACAGATACATTCAGGAAAATATTCGTCAGAATTTTTGAATTTCAAAGGTGGAATAACAACAGAACCATTATCCAAATTTCGGATAATTAATGATTTTTTCGGGTAACTATACTGAACTGGATTGTTTTCTCGAATTGGCTTAAAAGAGGTGTTATAAGTAATTTTACATTTATCAGTAATAATCTGATGTTTAGTCAAATCAATAGAGCAATTAAGCTTTTGTAAATCATAGAATCCTAATAAGCAGTCATAACGTGAATGCCAAGGAAGAATTAAAAATTCAATTTCAGTTTTATTCTTCCATTCAGAAAATATGGGAATTTTACAGGCATATTGACCTCTAAAATTGGACGTACATGAATTAATTTCAAAAGGATGATCATAAATACGATCTGGAAAATATTTAAAAGCAATTTCTGGATTGATCAGGGAGGATGATGCACCAGTATCGATTAAGATGATAAGATTAAACTGAGAACAAAAAATATACGGAAGGTGGGTTTTTTGATAATTATTTATATCTAAGTCAAATTTTGAGACTGGCTCGTCGAAGGAAAATTTTCTTCGTCATTGTTTTCAAAATAAGATTCATCGGGGATATAGTCTGAATCGAAATCTTGGGTATATTCCTCAGATTCATATTGTGGCGTTCCTGCAAAAGTTTGTTCTTCCTCATTTTCAAGATGAGTAATTTCTTCGACATAATAATGGTTTGGTTTGGGACCTACTTGAAAGGCATTAACTCTAGTGGGCATTTGTTGACGATATGGGTTTTGCTGGGGTTTCGGTGTGCGTGCTGTAGATACAGACATAGGTATAGGATTACTTTTTTGTTGACCTGGAATGGGTTTTTTGGAAAAAACATTCTGTGGTGGTCTGAAAGCTTGAATGTTTGTAGGGTAATGAGGTTTAAAATTTTGTTTAGGTGGTGGTAGTTGCATGGGACCTGTAGGGAAGGTTTGTTGTGGCTCTAGCCAAGTTTGACTATTTTGGGCTCTAAACTGATTGGGCTTTTGAGAAAAATTAAAATTAGACCTTTGGAAATTTTGATTTGAAGCTTGTACTTTATTCTGAGACTGAGGCTGTTGTCGTTTATATAGGCTCGTTCTTAAGAAATTTTTATAATCAACTTGCATTTGCAAATTATCATAATCACGACAATATTGAACACAAGAATCAATTGTAGTAGGATTTTGCTGTCTTACATAAGACCTATATGGTTCATTCAAACCAGAGATAAAGGAGCTCAAAGACTGTCTATCATAGTCTCTCAATTTAAAAGCGATATGATCGGGATTATCATGGTATTCTAAATTTGCAAATTCTTTCAGGCTCTGTACCTTAAATTTAATTTCTTGATAAAAATCTTCATATTTTTGGTTAGGTTTCTGAACTGACGTATATAAGGCGGTGAGAAGAGTTTCTTCATTTCTAGGATCTTTATATTTGGATAATAATAATGATTTTAAATCTGGCCAGGTTCTCGGACTAGTTAGATGCACTAAATCTCTTACTTCGCTTTTCAGCTGAGAAATAACGTATTGGAAAGCATACGAAACAAAAGGTGTATTAACAAATTCTGCAATAAACTTTTCTGAATTATCCAAAAAATAAATTAGATCTCTGTGACCTCCATGATATTCTGGTACCATATATTTAGCTACATTGAATTTAATTTGTAAATCTTGAAGAGACATGGTTGACTGATTAAAATTAAGACGTGAGGGTGTCAAAATAACTTGTCTAACAGGTGTATTTTCGACTACAGATTCAAATTCAGAATCGGACATTAAATATATGCAATTAAAGTCACTAAATAAGTTTACTTATAGATAACTTTTACGAATATATATAAATGTAAAGCAATAGAGGGCGAAAAAGTTTCGAGAAATAAATGGAAATATCACTGAGTACAGCAAAAATTGTAAATGTTGTTTCTTACGCTACACTGGGCACTAGCAGCTTCATTTGGAGAGATCTGAGATACCTCCTTGGGCCAATACAGCTCCTCCTGGTTGACAGCTTGCCTGCCGTGGATCCAGCACCTCGCTCCTGTCAGTTCCTGTCGTTTTCTCAAGTGTCGTTGCCTGCTCCCAAAATACTTAGCAAGTATTTCGGCCTGGTACTTCGATGGTGATGTGCCTGCTCGGTGTAGCCTTCGAAGTTCTTTGTGATCGACGTCAAAACGATTGAAATCGTACCCGAACACACCGGACGATTTTTTGCACTTTTTCGGTCTCGATTGAGCGATACTCGTGAATCAATACCGCCGATTATCGATTCGGTACGCCGATATCCTGTTCGCAGCGCCAATTAAGAATGTGCAAACAACGAACGACTTTTTAAAAAAGCGACTTTATTTAACAGAAGACGAATGAGTACTGGTCACCTTGGTTTACATGCATCTCTTACTTATAACCTACGCTAGAACAAAGGAATTGAAAAGTGCAAACCTAAGCAACTCTACATATTAGATCATCATCATAGCAGTGCCGTAATTTGTACAATTACGTTTTCCGACGAGGGTTTAAGACAATGATAATAATAATAATAATAACGTCTTTATTGGATAACCCGGAGGGACATAAACAGCGAAGTTTAGCCAAGGCTACTCTTACACTTAACTGTTTATGTCGGTTACATCTGATGTTCAAAACATGGAAAAAAATATATATAAGAACAATGAAAAAAAGAACACATATATACCTAAGTATGAAATACAAATAGACACAATCTATATCTGTAGCAGAAATGCGTATTTAATCAATAGCGAGCAACATGCTTTTAGTATGTTTACGAAAACTTTCCAAAGACATCAATTTAATACTGTTGTCCAACTGATTATAAAATAGTGCTACATTATATATAAATGCTCGTTGGAATAATGCAGAAGTGTGTGAAGGTGGTTCTGATACTATAACGATTCCTAACAGCCCTGTCATGCACTTCGTAATTAAATCTTAACTTAGCTCTTAGATATTCAGGCTTTGATGACAATATTATTTTATGAACTAAAACTAAGAATTTATGTTTAACCAAACTTCCTAACCTACAGTATATTCAGATAAGAGATAGACCGGACATAAACAAGACCACGTGATCATCGAACGCTGTAACATTCGGCAGGGACGTACTAAGAGTCACGCAGTACATATTTTAGATAGTAGATGCTGCTTTGCGTAACTTTGTAGTAAATTAGCACAATTCGATGTGTATACGATTGGTGATGGATATAGGATCATGTGGGGGTGGGGTAAGAAATATATAATGATGTAAATATACATAAGGGTTTCAAAATTTTCGCATCGATTTCCAGCTTCGGATGCCGCCTGATGTTTGGTGAAATACAGTCGAATATAATCTCAAAATGGCGTTTAAATTAGCCTAAATTAAAAATAATCGTATATCTCTTAAAATTGCTTTTAGAATATTGATTAGTATATTTTTTGATTTCTAGGTAAATATGTAACCAAATTAAAACGTTCAAAACGTAAAAAAATGTGCATGGTTGAACATTGTCAGAAAGTAGATTCTTGAATAGGTTTTGCCAAAATGGGTTCAAAAATGTCAATAATTAATTAAAAAATACAGTAGCTTTATAATTACTTATAACTTACCGAATTTGATGAACGACATCTTTTATTGGAAAGATGAGCTTGATGAGCTTTCATCATCGCTACTGCCTGAAGCACCAACGTCAATAATGAATGGCTCGACTTGTTCCTCTAAAATATTGTCCAGTTCCCACATTCTCTTTTCAACTTTGTCTTTCACGTGCTTAATACAGTTTTCCCATTTTTGCGCTGTTATTAATTCTAGTGCTTCTTTGAAAGGTCCTTTGAGGTCACAAAATTTAAAAGTTGTATTGTGCTTAGCTATATAATTTTTAACCTCTGCCCATATGAGCTCAATGGGATTGAGCTCGCAATGGTATGGAGGTAAACGGAGCACAGTTTTATTTTGACTTGCTGCCATTTCGTCAATGGCGTATTTTTGATATTCCGCCTTGTGATCCTTGACAATTCTTAATAATTGTACTTTCAGCATTGCTTCTTCAAAGTTGATATTTTTCGAGCGGAGCCAGTTTTGAACATCAACTTTCCTTGAAGCCGTTGTTGGGACCTTCTCCATTCTTCGAGAATGATAAGGCGCATTATCCAACACAATTACTGCGTTTTCCTCTAAGTTCGGTAAAATTTTTGAAAACCACTGTTCAAACGATTCGCCATTCATTTCCTCGTGGTAGTCTCCAGTTTTCTTAGACTCAAAGCACCACAGACCGTCAACAACAAATCCATCCTCACTGCCAATATGGCAGATAATGAGCCTTTTCCCTTTACCTGGAAATCGAAGTACTAACTGGTGTAGATTTATTTCAATAAGCGAACCTTTTTCAAATGTTTTCATCACATTCAGCGAAAAAACATTGAGACATGAGTATCAGATTGATATAATTGGGATTATTTAGTCATATTGAAAGAAAGAATATTGAACGTCGTATGATTACTCAGCGCTTCACAATTTAATTTAAAGTTATAAACCTTTAAAAAATGAATGATCAGGAACCTGAAATACGCGCAAATATTAATATTAACAAATTATAACTTTATAAAGCTTAAAGTATGAATTAAAATGATTAGAAATATTAGGAACGGTACACAATATAAAACTTAGTAACTTTTTTTAAGTTTATAATATTCGACATATTTTAAGATTATATTAAAAAATTATTGAAATATCGAAAACACATAAAAACATGGCTTAAAAAAGTTCTAACAAATGAAAATGACAATAAAACATCCACGCATTTTATCGAAAGTTATAAAAGTTTTGTTACTTGTAATATGTTTTATCTGCCCCCTGGAATTAATGTTTAGAACCTTGTTCCCAAGGTTTGAAAAACATCCGATTGTTGTCTATTACTCTTATTTACCTGCTGGATTTTTTAATCCGGTGGACAGTCCATCTAGAAAGGCCCTCCTGGATGAAGTTACAGAATCATCAACCCATACTTTACTTGTAGTGTGTCCTGCGTTTACCCACGTTTCATCAAGGTAATAAATCTTCCTGTTTTGATTTCTATATTTCCCATTTTTTGTTAAATAATCCCTCCTCCATAGCACAATTTCTTCTCTATCCAGTAGTAAACTATTACAACCCCGTTTTTTCCATTTAAAATTTAAATGCTTCAGTAACGCATGGAAAGTTGATCGTTTGAAATTTGGCAACGTTGTATCTCCATTTACCTCCTGCAGTACTTTATCTATAGTAGGTATTTCATTCCTAAAGAAGAATTCATGCACTTTCCTCCTAATCGCAAGCTTATCAGCTTCATCCAATGATTTAACAATACTTTTGCGATGTTTACTGGTCATTGGCTCAGAAAAGGTGTGATTTTTTTTGTATTGTCTTAACACATTAAACACTGATGCGCGACACACCCCAACTTTGTGAGAAACCTTCACAACAATTTCTTTGAAGGTTGATGCCACGTTCTCCTCGCGCTCGATCTTATATATATTCAAAATGACCTCTTTCATTTCTGCACTCAGGTGTCTTTTTTTAGAGCGTTTCCTAGGTGGACTACAGGAGTTTACATCTTCATCGGCAGTATCTGTACTACTGGGCATTTTGCGCAAGCAGTTGATAACAATAACAATCAATAACAAGGTATAACAATAACAACGACAAACTCAACAACCTAATAAGATAACAAACGAAAACGTCCAAAGAAATATCAAATTGCAATGATGCACACGACATACGTAACACGTCTGAACCTGAATGTGACTCTGCCTTGATACGACTGCTCTGCCGCTCGGCATAGGCATTTAATTGCGAATTGACCAATGAGGGCTCCTGTTTTACGTCGAGACGGCGGCGTTAGCTTGAAAATCACCCGAACCTTTTGTTTACATCCGGTCTATCTCTTATCTGAATATACTGTAGATAGATATTTATTGAGCCAGATCATGTACAATTACGTTTTCCGACGAGGGTTTAAAACAATGATAATAGTAATAATAATAACGTCTTTATTGGATAACCCGGAGGGACATAAACAGCGAAGTTTAGCCAAGGCTAGTCTTATACTTAACTGTTTATGTCGGTTACATCTGATGTTCAAAACAGGACAAAAAATATATATAAGAACAATGAAAAAAAGAACACATATATACCTAAGTATAAAATACAAATAGACACAATCTATATCTGTAGCAGAAATGCGTATTTAATCAATAGCGAGCAACATGCTTTTAGTAAAACTTTCCAAAGACATCAATTTAATACTGTTGTCCAACTGATTATAAAATAGTGCTGCATTATATGTAAATGCTCGTTGGAATAATGCAGAAGTGTGTGGGGTGGTTCTGATACTATAACGATTCCTAACAGCCCTGTCATGCACTTCGTAATTGAATCTTAACTTAGCTCTTAGATATTCACGCTTTGATGACAATATTATTTTATGAACTAAAACTAAGAATTTATGTTTAACCAAACTTCCTAACCTAAGCCAGTTCAATTCCCTATATTTATCACTTACGTGATCGTATTTACGCAACCCATAAATAAAGCGAACACAGTTATTTTGGATGATTTGAAGACGATTTTTGGTCAATTGATCCAAACATGGATAATAAACGACATCACAGTAACTGAGCAAAGATTCGCACAGTTTTTTTCTCAGCTTAAAGTTAAGCAAGTAGCGATTGGAATAAAGAGCCCTAGAACACAGGTAAGTTTTTTTCATCAAATTAGCTATTTGGCTGCGGAATCTTAATTTTGTGTCAATTTCCACTCCTAGTACCTTGGCTGTTTGAGTATGCTGTAATGTTATGCCATCAATAGTCAGATTGAAAGAATCTTCGACAGTTTTCCTCTTCTGTTCAGAACAAAACAATACCACTTTTGTCTTATCTGGATTAATAGTAAGATTATGTTCCATAGAAAACTGATGTACCTTATCTAAATCAAGCTGTAAAATGTCTGATGAATTTTGCGTATCTGAGGCGTCGAAATGGAATATTATTTGAGTATCGCCAGCAAATGTTTGCATCCCTGAATTGTCAACTGCTTTATGCAGGTCACACGTGTAAATCAAAAAGAGCACAGGTCCCAAAATTGAGTCTTGCGGAACTCCTGACGGAATAGTCGTAATATTGGATTGATCGTTATTGATTGCGACACATTGCGTGCCTATATACCTCAGCTTGGCGCACAAAAGTTTATGATTTATTCGATCGAATGCTTTTGAATAGTCAATTGATACCACTGCTGTTGCTAACTTTTTGTCAACTGCCCTAATAACATTATCACAAAGATCTAACGGTGCCGAGGTGGTACTATGGTGGTTCCTGAAGCCCGATTGACATGACGATATTATTTTTAGTTCCTCTATGTAATGGACAAGTTGTTGCTGTATGATTTTTTCCAAAATGTTCGATAGCACCGGCAACAAACTAATGGGTCTAAGATGCTTAAGTTCAGTAGGTTTAGATATTTTAGGGACAGGTATAATTAGAGCCAGCTTCCACAGCTTAGGGTGGTAGCCATTTTCCAAAGATGATATGGAAGATTATGTGGGTGATATGGAAAAAAGTTACGGGAAGACTTACTTTGACCATGGTTAGTGAGAGGTTGTCAATTCCTTTTGCATCTGATTTGATATCTTTGATTGCCTTCAATATTTCCACCGGCTCGACAACTCGCAAAGAAAAGCGATTTCGATTGTCCAATTTGTTGCTGTCATAAAACCGACATACATTTTCTGAGACACTGTCGTAACTATAAACTGACATAAAATAATTGTTAATACTATTTGCATCGGCTAGCTCATCTGGTATTGTTTGTTTTGATCGAGATTTTATGTTAAGCCTATTCAGCCCAGACCATAAAGTTTTTAGATTATTTTGATCAGTTAGATTCTGAATGTACTCTTTCTTTTTAATTCGAATTTTATGTAGTGCCTTATTCCTCAGCTGTTTGAATTTATCAGGGTCTTCAAGTGATTTACTAGCTTTATATTTGGTAAAAGCTGAATCTTTTTCTTTGATAAGCTTTTTCATTCCCTCATCCAACCAAGGAGATGACGGTTTGTTAACACGTAGTGTCTTAATCGGAGCATGTTTGTTATAAATATTTGTGAGGATTGTCGTCAGATGTTCCACTTTAGCATCTATGTTATTCATGAAATATAAGTCATCAAGATTAGAGGTACACAGATCTGAAATGAAAGCTGCCTCATCAAACTCACGGAAGTCTCTCACGGATATGCATTTTTGATGCATCTTGCCAGCACTAAGTTTCAGAGTACACATAACAAGCTTATGGTCAGATATTTCATGAGCATCAAGTACCAAACAGCCAGTGACAAGTTCCGGCTGATTAGTGAATAAATAAAAAATGAATAATCAAATATAAAGTTTAATACGAAATACTTGTTTCTATTGACTGTCTGAACATTAAATGTTCCCGCGAAAAAAAATTAACCACCATTAGTACGAGCGTTGCAGATTCCGAGCTAGCTTTCACAGTTGACGTCATCAGTAGGTATCGCCTTAAGGAACAAACTAATTAATGCAAGGGTGTTCCCTTTGATGTATCAACTGCTGTCTGCATGTGTAGGAAGGTACACAGAACCTCTTGAGCTTTAGCGGGAACAATAGCTTGATGAAGGATGAAGAGAAAAAGGCGTAAAGCCGTGTACGCGGTGCTAGAATTTCATCAATTACTAATTAGCTCAGAATGTGGATGCATTGATGCAAAGGGAATTGACGGTATATCACTGTCAATTAACTTTGCTTACTAGTTACCAGGGAGGTCTTTTAAGTTATGCATATAGAAACGTACTAGGCCGCGCGGATCGAACGTCAGTACTGAATCCCTCAACAAGCACTAGAGACGTGGCTAGAGAAGTGCAAGTATCAAAAACTAAAGTGTGGCAAACGCTGCGTGAAGAGGGGCTGTATCCGTTTCACGTCCAACGTGTACAAGCCCTTCAACCTGACGATTTTCCGGCAAGAGTGCGGTTTTGTGAGTGGTTGTTGCATCAACATGACAATAATCCGGACTTTTTGAAGTGCATATTGGTGGCAGACGAATCTACGTTCACGCGTAATGGGGTGAGTAACTTTCGCAACACTCATGTTTGGTCAGTAGAAAATCCGCACGCTGTCCGTCGGGCACATTTTCAACAAACATTTTCGGTGAATGTTTGGGCTGGCATGGTGAACGGTATGCTCATTGGACCATTTATTCTCCCAAATCGATTGGACGGGATGCAATACCTAGACTTTTTACGCAACATTTTGCCTTCCTTGTTTGCCTGCGTCTGCTCGGTAGCGCATCATTTTCTGTTGGAGCGCTTTGATTTCGGGCAGAGACGTACTTAGCCCTTCTCGTCAACTTGAGAGTGAGTACTTCTTCCTTTATTTTTTTTACTTGGTCGCCCTCGTTTCACTACGCATTACCTTTGATATTTCAAGGGTAGTTGTTTCTGAAAAGGAAAACCCCAACTTTGCGGACACCCTATATACAGGGTATTTTCAAAGTTGAGTCATTTATTTTAACTGCTTGTAAGACTCGTCAAAGGTTGCATAATAAAAGAAATAGTAAAAGATTATTTTTTTTAAATGTTAGCGTGTTTTGTTTACTACTCGTATCGTTTATCTAAATCTGTCAAACCTTTTGTGTTATTGTATGATTTTCAGTACGAGTCTTTGGTTCGATCAGTGTGTTGAAGTGTTTGTTTTTATTCATTGCACTGATCAACAGCCAAAAAATATCCTAAATAAAATCAACAAAATATTACTATTTTTAATGTGCTAAAACCGGAATGAAACTTATATTTTTTCATTATTAGTTCAAGTTTTAGAGATACGGTATATGTGTTCCTGCTGTGACAGTGTTAATATCACAAGAATGCACGTGCTACATTTTTATATTCGGCAAGGAAAGATGATGTAATCGGCATGATTGTGTTACGTTATACATACGTGTACATTATATTGTTTTATATTAGCCATTTTTCCTCAGTTGGCTGACAGCGTTTATGCAAGATGTCTCGAAAGTGTGTAAACAATCCAGATCAGTTTTGTTACGTGTGTGGTGATGTGACTTTTGCGTCTCAGAGAGGGTCTATTACTCCACTAAAAGAAAAGCATATCAGCTTTATTTCGATTGTAAACTAGGTGATCAAGACAAACAGTGGGCACCCCACATCTGCTGTAATACATGTGCTTCAAGTCTGGGGAGCTGATTAAATGGCAAAAAACGGTCTATGCGCTTTGCTATCCCAATGGTTTGGAGAGAGTCTACAAATCAAATTAATGATTGTTACTTTTGCATGGTACCTTGTGTTGGACAAGCCACAGGTATGTCCAAGAAAAAAAAATCGGTTATTAACTACCCAAACATACCATCTGCGATGAGACCTGTGCCTCACAGTGACGAAAATCCTATTCCAAAACCCCCAGAATCCTACACTTGCGAATCAGAAAACGAATCAGATCATGGCGATCAAGTGATTCGTCAGGAAGAAGATATGCCATCAACGTCAAGAGATCCTGAGTTTATACCGAGCACGTCATGCCACCAACCGCACAAAATAACACAGTCAGAATTAAATGATCTTGTAAGAGATTTAGAACTTCCAAAATGTAAGGCAGAGTTACTTGGATCAAGACTGCAGCAGTGGAACTTGTTAGAAGACGATGTTTCGGTATGTGTTTTTCGTAAACGCCACAAAGACTTAGAACCATTTTTCAATATGGAGAATAACTTGGTTTTCTGCAGTAACATTAACGGCTTACTGGCGGCTTTAAATATAAACTATAACCCAGAAGAATGGAGATTGTTTATAGACAGTTCAACATTGAGTTTAAAGGCAGTGTTACTGCATATTGGAAATATTTTATCATCTCTTCCTGTAGGGTATGCAGTTCACATGAAAGAAACATATGACAATATGATGATGAGCACCAATGGCATATTTGAGGCGATTTGAAAGTTGTTGCACTTTTACTTGGGCTGCAGCTAGGCTACACAAAGTTTTGCTGTTTTTTGTGTGAATGGGACAGTCGGGCAAAGGCACTTCATTACACCAGACAAAACTAGCCTGTTCGTCAATTCCTAGAGCCAAGTCAAAAAAATGTACAGCATATGCCATTAGTAGATTCGAAAAAAAATTTATTACCACCACTGCATATCAAGTTGGGCCTAATGAAAAACTTTGTCAAGGCATTAGATAGAGATGGGTCAGCTTTTCAATATGGGTCAGAAATTTCCAAGACTAAGTGAGGCAAAGGTTAAAGAAGGTATTTTTGTTGGGCCACAGATTCGAAATATTTTGAAAGATACACAGTTTGAAAACACTTTAACAGGTATTGAAAAAACTGCTTGGAATGATTTCCGTCTGGTGGTCACTAATTTCTTGGGAAATAGAAAAGCTGACAACTATAAAACCCTTGTCAAAAATATGCTGTCATCGTATCAAAAGATGGGCTGTAATATGTATCTTAAGATACATTTCCTACACTCACACCTGGACTTTTTTCCTGACAATTGCGGAGCCGTAAGTGATGAGCACGGCGAACGTTTTCATCAGGATATTTCAACAATGGAAAAAAGGTACCAGGGAAAGTGGAATCCTTCCATGCTTGCAGACTACTGTTGGACTCTTGGTAGAGGTGCTCCAGAAACGATCCATAAAAGAACAGCAAAAAGACAGCGCATATAGTGATTCTTATAAGTATATGAATCTTGTTACTTTTTTTAATATATCCTTAAATATAAAAAGTTTTTTTTCTAAACCGGAACTAATTTTTTTATTTCATTGTCATTTTTGGATTCAGCGCCCCAAAATTAACAAAGAAGTGCACTTTTCCCACAAGGTACAATTAAAAAACTAAAATTTGTTGTCCAGTGTTGTTGGTTCCTTTAATCCACAATGTTTATGTTTATATACAATGTTTATGTTGTAAAATAGTCAGAATGACCGTTAAGTAATTGCATATAACTTTTCTGTGTTAGTCTTTGCATTTGACGCAAAAGATGAGAACATGAATAAGGAGTATTATTATTGCCCATTGACACTTTTCCGTCTTGAGATTCACAACACACTCTTACTCTGTGTATTCTTAGAGGATACAACAAGTCCTACATTACAAAATAATACGTTATTGCGATACGTACTTTTATATTTGATGAGCAAAATACAATGAATTCTGTCCAAACAACAGCGAGCTATTATTCTGTGCCTTAGGCGTGACAGGTACGTTTGTTACAGGCTTCTACAAACAACTTCCAGAACCGGTATCTAGCGAGGAGTGCCGACGACTCCGGTATCGCAGGCAAAGCGACTCCGTCAAGAAACGTGTCAAACAGAATTTTTTGAATATCTGGTAAGTAAAATGTTATTTTAATTATGAATGCTATGGTCTTCATATAGGGCCCTGATTGCTGTATGCATGTGAAACAACATCATATTGCCAGCAATGTAACGAAAACACCAGTGTAATTTATTACCCTTAAACTAATTTGTCGCAACGCTGTATGACTAATTTATAAGCATGTCGACTTTGTAGTTTGAAATGAGAAGCTTTCCAGCGTCTTCGCCAAAGTTCCAGATCATCCAAACGATACTTATTATTCAATGGCGAGTAGACAGTATCTCTATAGCACCACAATCGCCGGCATCTTGCGGCCAGAGGGGTCACGATAGACAATCAATTCTGATACTTTGTGATGTCTTATTTCGAAAGAACATATTTTTTCCGCTAAAGAATATCCAAGAGATATTGTTTAACCATTATTGCACTTGGTGTAAAACTCGCAATGTCATGTTAGAGCTAGTCCATTCGCAACGACGTAAACGAGTTGTTTTATGGGAACACCAGGACCTAAGGTCTTTATTGGTCAAGTACTTCGCTGTGAAAATTATTATCAGACGTTGTTTAAGAAAAAATAATTTCCAGTTGGGTTCTAGTCGTTCATTAGGAGAGAGATTGATCACATAGTTCGTGATATCTTGTATATTATATTATGCTCCTCTAAAAAAAACATAGTATATTCACGCTGATGCTAGATACAAGTTTAAAACGATATCTGATCCTAAAAGCTGCGTGTCAAATCATCCGAAGATGAATTTTTATCGATTAATGATTAATAAGCATTAAAAACCTTAGCGTTACTTTACAGATTTTGAACTATCCGAAGTTTTTATTGGGGTAACGAGTTTCTGATGGGATTAACTTTTTAAGTGGCTTTAAGGCCGGTTTAACGGATCCTAGATTATGCCATTAGTTGAATAAGGCACAGTTTAAAGTCGTTTCTTGAAACCGTTATTAACTACCCCGGGAAAAGACTGTAAAAGATTCTTTGTTAATAATGATGATAAGAAGATTATCTTTGAAGTGCCCTGCGTTTTGGGACTAATCGTGTAATTTATATCAAAAATATACGTATCTGATACATGACATACGTCAAACGTTCAGCGTTATAAGCGGAATTTTTAAATCGATGCCAAACAGCCGTGCATCCGAGATTTTGAAAACAGCGCGAGAATGTCACCTGATGATACTTTATAATTTCTCAAAGAGTGCCCCATCGACTTTTTCATATGGCAGATACGCAGACAAACGAGAACAAATTTATTATCGTTTTATCGTTATTAATATTATTTAACGGGTTGAGACAGTCTGTATTTTTCAAATGTTTTGAGCGACCTATTTTGCAGTAATTGTTCTTAATACGTTTGTTATATGTCTCATAATTGTTCATTGGATCTTAAAAAAGTCTGCTTTGTCAAGAATCTGTTTTTTTGTTTTAGCTATCTGTCTCTTCCTTGATACTGTGGTATTTATAAACGCTGATGTCGTGCAATTTATTAAGTAGTGTAACCAGTTTAGCTGACGATCTATTTAATTTTCTTGTTATACGTATTTGTGGCTAGCTCAGATTAGCCTGTCGCGAACGCAATCCTCTATGAACTGATAACAGCGTTGCGTGTGAAATGCAGAGTCAACCTACTTGACGCCTTTTATTTGAAATAGATATAATCAATTCACTATTTTTTTTAATTGGGCAATATGAACAAGTTTTCAAATTGTATTGACCTACATTGAGGCCACATTCACCTCATTTCAAAGCCTTATTGCCAGACATGGGATACATTCACCATTTTTAAATTGGACATCAGTTCCTTAGATTTGGAAATTGCATCAACCATTTTTCAAAATAGTGTTGCTAAAAATCCGCAATACTTTTGAAACTAAACTGTTTTTCTTCTATTCATCATTTTTCAAAATGAAATTGTAGAGTCAACCTACTAGACACCATTTATTTGAGATGGACCGACATCCATTATATCACGCATTCACCATTTTTTGAAATCGGACGATATAAATAAGTTAGACCTCGCTTTCGCCATTTGTTTAATTGGTTTGTCGACATATTCACATTGATACTGCATTCACCTTTTTTCAAAGCCTGGTTGTCAAACGTAACATACATCCACCATTTTTTTTTTTAATATCAACAGTTCCTCAGATTTGGAAATTGCATCAACCGTTTTTCAAAATAGTATTGCCAAAATCTACTGTTGTTCACATCCACAATCACTTTTGAAATGAAACTGTTTTTCTTTTATTCATCATTTTTCAAAATGCAATTGTAGAGTCAGCCTACTTGACGCCATTTATTTGGAATATACTGACATCCATTATATCACGCATTCACCATTTTTTTTTTAATTGGGCAATATGAACAAGTTTTCAAATTGTATTGACCTACATTGAGGCCGCATCCACCTCATTTCAAAGTCTTATTGTCAGACATGGGATACATTCACCATTTTTTAAATTGGATATCATCAGTTCCTTAGATTTGGAAATTGCATCAACCGTTTTTCAAAATAGTGTTGCTAAAAATCCGCAATACCTTTGAAGCTAAACTATTTTTCTTCTATTCATCATTTTTCAAAATGAAATTGTAGAGTCAACCTACTTGACCATTTATTTGTAATGGATCGACATCCATCATAAATTATATCATACATTCACCATTTTTTTTTAAATTGAGCGATATGAGTTAGGCGTCGCATTCACCATTTTTTTACATTATATTGTCGGCATACTTGGAAATTGCATCAACTGTTTTACAAAATAGTATTGCCAAAAATCTACTGTTGTTCACATCCACAATACTTTTGAAATTGAACTGTTTTTCTTCTATTCATCATTTTTCAAAATGAAATTGTTGAGTCCACCTGCTTGACGCCATTTATTTGAAATGGACCGACATCCATTATATCACCCATTCACCAAGTTTTCAAATCGTATTGACCTACATTGAGGCCGCATTCACCTCATTTCAAAGCCTTATTGCCAGACATGGGATACATTCACCATTTTTTAAATTGGATATCATCAGTTCCTTAGATTTGGAAATTGCAGCAACCATTTTTCAAAATAGTGTTGCTGAAAATCCGCAATACTTTTGAAACTAAACTGTTTTTCTTCTATCCATCATTTTTCAAAATGAAATTGTAGAGTCAGCCTACTTGACGCCATTTATTTGGAATGTACCGACATCCATTATATCACGCATTCACCATTTTTTTTAAATTGGGCGATATGAACAAGTTTTAAAATTGTATTGACCCACATTGAGGCCGCATTCACCTCATTTCAAAGCCTTATTGCCAGACATGGGATACATTCACCATTTTTTAAATTGGATATCATCAGTTCCTTAGATTTGGAAATTGCATCAACCGTTTTTCAAATAGTGTTGCTAAAAATCCGCAATACTTTTGAAACTTAACTATTTCAAAGTCTTATGGCCAGACATGGGATACATTCACCATTTTTTAAATTGGATATCATCAGTTCCTTAGATTTGGAAATTGCAGCAACCATTTTTCAAAATAGTGTTGCTAAAAATCCGCAATACCTTTGAAGCTAAACTATTTTTCTTCTATTCATCATTTTTCAAAATGAAATTGTAGAGTCAACCTACTTGACCATTTATTTGAAATGGATCGACATCCATCATAAATTATATCATACATTCACCATTTGTTTTAAATTGAGCGATATGAGTTAGGCGTCGCATTCACCATTTTTTACATTATATTGTCGGCATACTTGGAAATTGCATCAACTGTTTTACAAAATAGTATTGACAAAAATCTACTGTTGTTCACATCCACAATACTTTTGAAATTGAACTGTTTTTCTTCTATTCATCATTTTTCAAAATGAAGTTGTTGAGTCAGCCTACTTGACGCCACTTATTTGAAATGGACCGACATCCATTATATCACGCATTCACCAAGTTTTCAAATCGTATTGACCTACATTGAGGCCGCATTCACCTCATTTCAAAGCCTTATTGCCAGACATGGGATACATTCACCATTTTTTAAATTGGATATCATCAGTTCCTTAGATTTGGAAATTGCATCAACCGTTTTCAAAATAGTGTTGCTAAAAATCCGCAATACTTTTGAAACTGAACTGTTTTTTCTTCTATTCATCATTTTTCAAAATGAAATTGTAGAGCAGCCTACTTGACGCCATTTATTTGGAATGTACCGACATCCATTATATCACGCATTCACCATTTTTTTTTAAATTGGGCGATATGAACAAGTTTTAAAATTGTATTGACCCACATTGAGACCGCAGTCACCTCATTTCAAAGCCTTATTGCCAGACATGGGACACATTCACCATTTTGTAAATTGGATATCATCAGTTCCTATTTGACGCCATTTATTTGGAATCCATTATATCACGCGTTCACCATTTTTTGAAATTGGACAATATGAACAAGATTTCAAATTGTATTGACCTACATTGAGGCCGAATTCACCTCATTTCAAAGCCTTATTGCCAGACATGGGATACATTCACCATTTTTTAAATTGGATATCAATAGATTTGGAAATTGCATCAGCCGTTTTCCAAAATAGTGTTGCTAAAAATCCGCAATACTTTTGAAACTGAACTGTTTTTCTTCTATCCATCATTTTTTAAAATGAAATTGTAGAGTCAACCTACTAGACACCATTTATTTGAAATGGACCGACATCCATTATATCACGCATTCACCATTTTTGAAATTGGGCAATATGAACAAGTTTTCAAATTGTATTGACCTACATTGAGGCCGCATTGACCTCATTTCAAAGCCTTATTGCCAGACATGGCATACATTCACCATTTTTTTAATTGTATATCAGTTCCTTAGATTTGGAAATTGCATCAACCGTTTTTCAAATAGTGTTGCTAAAAATTCGCAATACTTTTGAAACTGAACTTTTTTTCTTCTATTCATTATTTTTCAAAATGAAATTGTAGAGCAGCCTACTTGACGCCATTTATTTGGAATGTACCGACATCCATTATATCACGCATTCACCATTTTTTTTTAAATTGGGCGATATGAACAAGTTTTAAAATTGTATTGACCCACATTGAGACCGCAGTTACCTCATTTCAAAGCCTTATTGCCAGACATGGGATACATTCACCATTTTTTAAATTGGATATCATCGGTTCCTTAGATTTGGAAATTGCATCAACCGTTTTTCAAAATAGTGTTGCTAAAAATCCCCAATACTTATGAAACTAAACTGTTTTTCTTCTATTCATCATTTTTCAAAATGAAATTGTAGAGTCAGACTATTTGACGCCATTTATTTGGAATCCATTATATCACGCGTTCACCATTTTTTGAAATTGGACAATATGAACAAGATTTCAAATTGTATTGACCTACATTGAGGCCGCATTCACCTCATTTCAAAGCCTTATTGCCAGACATGGGATACATTCACCATTTTTAAATTGGATATCATCAGTTCCTTAGATTTGGAAATTGCAGCAACCATTTTTCAAAATAGTGTTGCTAAAAATCCGCAATACTTTTGAAACTAAACTGTTTTTCTACTATTCATCATTTTTCAAAATGAAATTGTAGAGTCAGCCTACTTGACGCCATTTATTTGGAATGGACCGACATTCATTATATCACGCATTCACCATTTTTTTAAATTGGGCAATATGAACAAGTTTTCAATGACCTACATTGAGGCCGCATCCACCTCATTTCAAAGCCTTTTTGTCAGACATGGGATACATTCACCATTTTTTAAATTGGATATCAGTTCCTTAGATTTGGAAATTGCACCTTTTTCAAAATAGTGTTGCTAAAAATCCGCAATACTTTTGAAGCTAAACTATTTTTCTTCTATTCATCATTTTTCAAAATGAAATTGTAGGGTCAACCTACTTGACCATGTATTTGAAATGGATCGACATCCATCATAAATTATATCATGCATTCACTATTTTTTTTTAAATTGGGCGATATGAGTTAGACGTCGCATTCACCATTTTTTTACATTATATTGTCGGCATACTTTTAAATTGCATCAGCTGTTTTACAAAATAGTATTGCCAAAAATCTACTGTTGTTCACATCCACAATACTTTTGAAATTGAACTGTTTTTCTTCTATTCATCATTTTTCAAAATGAAGTTGTTGAGTCCACCTGCTTGACGCCATTTATTTGAAATGGACCGACATCCATTATATCACGCATTCACCAAGTTTTCAATCGTATTGACCTACATTGAGGCCGCATCCACCTCATTTCAAAGCCTTATTGCCAGACATGGGATACATTCACCATTTTTTAAATTGGATATCATCAGTTCCTTAGATTTGGAAATTGCATCAACCGTTTTTCAAAATAGTGTTGCTAAAACTCCACAATACCTTTGAAACTAAACTGTTTTTCTTCTATTTATCATTTTTCAAATGAAATTGTAGAATCAACTTGCTTGACGCCATTTATTTGAAATGGACCGACATCCATTATACCATGCATTCACCATTTTTTTAAATCTGTGATATAAATAAGTTAGACCTCGCATTCGCCATTTGTTTAATTGGTTTGTCGCCATATTCACATTGAGACCGCATTCACCTTATTTCAAAGCCTGATTGTCAGACGTAAAATACATCCACCATTTTTTTTTTTAATTTAATATCAACAGTTCCTCAGATTTGGAAATTGCTTCAACTGTTTTTCAAAATAGTATTGCCAAAAATCTACCATTGTTCACACCCACAATACTTTTGAAACTAAACTGTTTTTCTATTATTCATCATTTTTGAAAATGCAATTGTAGTCAGCCTACTTGACGCTATTTATTTGGAATGTACTGACATCCATTATATCACGCATTCACCATTTTTTAGAATCGGGCAATATGAACAGGTTTTCAAATTGTATTGACCTGCATTGAGGCCACATTCACTTTATTTCAAAGCCTTATTGCCAGACATGGGATACATTCACCATTTTTTTAATTGGATATCATCGGTTCCTTAGATTTGGAAATTGCATCAACCGTTTTTCAAAATAGTGTTGCTAAAAATCCGCAATACTTTTGAAACTAAACTGTTTTTCTTCTATTCATCATTTTTCAAAATGAAATTGTAGAGTCAACCTACTTGACGCCACTTATTTGAAATCGACCGACATCCATTATACCAAGCATTCACCATTTTTTAAATCGGGCGACATAAATAAGTTAGACCTCGCATTCGCCATTTGTTTAATTTGTTTGTCGACATATTCACATTGAGACCGCATTCACCTTTTTTCAAAGCCTGGTTGTCAAACGTAAAATACATCCACCATTTTTTTAATTAATATCAACAGCTCCTCAGATTTGGAAATTGCATCAACTGTTTTTCAAAATAGTATTGCCAAAAATCTACTGTTGTCCACATCCAAAATACTTTTAAAATTAAACTGTTTTTCTTTTATTCATCATTTTTCAAAATGAAATTGTAGAGTCAGCCTACTTGACGCCATTTATTTGGAATGTCCTGAGATCCATTATGTCACGCATTCACCTTTTTTTTCAATTGGGCGATATGAACAAGTTTTAAAATTGTATTGACCCACATTGAGGCCGCATTCACCTCATTTCAAAGCCTTATTGCCAGACATGGGATACATTCACCATTTTTTAAATTGGATATCAGTTCCTTAGATTTGGAAATTGCATCAACCGTTTTTCAAAATAGTGTTGCTAAAAATCCGCAATACTTTTGAAACTAAACTGTTTTTCTTCTATTCATCATTTTTCAAAATGAAATTGTTGAGACAACCTACTTGACGCCATTTATTTGAAATGGATCGACATCCATTATAACACGCATTCACCATTTTTTTTAAATTGGGCGATATGAACAAGTTTTAAAATTGTATTGACCCACATTGAGACCGCAGTTACCTCATTTCAAAGCCTTATTGCCAGACATGGGATACATTCACCATTTTTTAAATTGGATATCATCGGTTCCTTAGATTTGGAAATTGCATCAACCGTTTTTCAAAATAGTGTTGCTAAAAATCCCCAATACTTATGAAACTAAACTGTTTTTCTTCTATTCATCATTTTTCAAAATGAAATTGTAGAGTCAGACTATTTGACGCCATTTATTTGGAATCCATTATATCACGCGTTCACCATTTTTTGAAATTGGACAATATGAACAAGATTTCAAATTGTATTGACCTACATTGAGGCCGCATTCACCTCATTTCAAAGCCTTATTGCCAGACATGGGATACATTCACCATTTTTTAAATTGGATATCATCAGTTCCTTAGATTTGGAAATTGCAGCAACCATTTTTCAAAATAGTGTTGCTAAAAATCCGCAATACTTTTGAAACTAAACTGTTTTTCTACTATTCATCATTTTTCAAAATGAAATTGTAGAGTCAGCCTACTTGACGCCATTTATTTGGAATGGACCGACATTCATTATATCACGCATTCACCTTTTTTTTAAATTGGGCAATATGAACAAGTTTTCAATGACCTACATTGAGGCCGCATCCACCTCATTTCAAAGCCTTTTTGTCAGACATGGGATACATTCACCATTTTTTAAATTGGATATCAGTTCCTTAGATTTGGAAATTGCACCTTTTTCAAAATAGTGTTGCTAAAAATCCGCAATACTTTTGAAGCTAAACTATTTTTCTTCTATTCATCATTTTTCAAAATGAAATTGTAGGGTCAACCTACTTGACCATGTATTTGAAATGTATCGACATCCATCATAAATTATATCATGCATTCACTATTTTTTTTTAAATTGGGCGGTATGAGTTAGACGTCGCATTCACCATTTTTTTACATTATATTGTCGGCATACTTTTAAATTGCATCAGCTGTTTTACAAAATAGTATTGCCAAAAATCTACTGTTGTTCACATCCACAATACTTTTGAAATTGAACTGTTTTTCTTCTATTCATCATTTTTCAAAATGAAGTTGTTGAGTCCACCTGCTTGACGCCATTTATTTGAAATGGACCGACATCCATTATATCACGCATTCACCAAGTTTTCAAATCGTATTGACCTACATTGAGGCCGCATCCACCTCATTTCAAAGCCTTATTGCCAGACATGGGATACATTCACCATTTTTTAAATTGGATATCATCAGTTCCTTAGATTTGGAAATTGCATCAACCGTTTTTCAAAATAGTGTTGCTAAAACTCCACAATACCTTTGAAACTAAACTGTTTTTCTTCTATTTATCATTTTCAAAATGAAATTGTAGAATCAACTTGCTTGACGCCATTTATTTGAAATGGACCGACATCCATTATACCATGCATTCACCATTTTTTAAATCTGTGATATAAATAAGTTAGACCTCGCATTCGCCATTTGTTTAATTGGTTTGTCGCCATATTCACATTGAGACCGCATTCACCTTATTTCAAAGCCTGATTGTCAGACGTAAATACATCCACCATTTTTTTTTTAATTTAATATCAACAGTTCCTCAGATTTGGAAATTGCTTCAACTGTTTTTCAAAATAGTATTGCCAAAAATCTACCATTGTTCACACCCACAATACTTTTGAAACTAAACTGTTTTTCTATTATTCATCATTTTTGAAAATGCAATTGTAGTCAGCCTACTTGACGCTATTTATTTGGAATGTACTGACATCCATTATATCACGCATTCACCATTTTTTAGAATCGGGCAATATGAACAGGTTTTCAAATTGTATTGACCTGCATTGAGGCCACATTCACTTTATTTCAAAGCCTTATTGCCAGACATGGGATACATTCACCATTTTTTTAATTGGATATCATCGGTTCCTTAGATTTGGAAATTGCATCAACCGTTTTTCAAATAGTGTTGCTAAAAATCCGCAATACTTTTGAAACTAAACTGTTTTTCTTCTATTCATCATTTTTCAAAATGAAATTGTAGAGTCAACCTACTTGACGCCACTTATTTGAAATCGACCGACATCCATTATACCAAGCATTCACCATTTTTTAAATCGGGCGACATAAATAAGTTAGACCTCGCATTCGCCATTTGTTTAATTTGTTTGTCGACATATTCACATTGAGACCGCATTCACCTTTTTTCAAAGCCTGGTTGTCAAACGTAAAATACATCCACCATTTTTTTTAATTAATATCAACAGCTCCTCAGATTTGGAAATTGCATCAACTGTTTTTCAAAATAGTATTGCCAAAAATCTACTGTTGTCCACATCCAAAATACTTTTAAAATTAAACTGTTTTTCTTTTATTCATCATTTTTCAAAATGAAATTGTAGAGTCAGCCTACTTGACGCCATTTATTTGGAATGTCCTGAGATCCATTATGTCACGCATTCACCTTTTTTTTCAATTGGGCGATATGAACAAGTTTTAAAATTGTATTGACCCACATTGAGGCCGCATTCACCTCATTTCAAAGCCTTATTGCCAGACATGGGATACATTCACCATTTTTTAAATTGGATATCAGTTCCTTAGATTTGGAAATTGCATCAACCGTTTTTCAAAATAGTGTTGCTAAAAATCCGCAATACTTTTGAAACTAAACTGTTTTTCTTCTATTCATCATTTTTCAAAATGAAATTGTTGAGACAACCTACTTGACGCCATTTATTTGAAATGGATCGACATCCATTATAACACGCATTCACCATTTTTTTTAAATTGGGCGATATGAACAAGTTTTAAAATTGTATTGACCCACATTGAGACCGCAGTTACCTCATTTCAAAGCCTTATTGCCAGACATGGGATACATTCACCATTTTTTAAATTGGATATCATCGGTTCCTTAGATTTGGAAATTGCATCAACCGTTTTTCAAAATAGTGTTGCTAAAAATCCCCAATACTTATGAAACTAAACTGTTTTTCTTCTATTCATCATTTTTCAAAATGAAATTGTAGAGTCAGACTATTTGACGCCATTTATTTGGAATCCATTATATCACGCGTTCACCATTTTTTGAAATTGGACAATATGAACAAGATTTCAAATTGTATTGACCTACATTGAGGCCGCATTCACCTCATTTCAAAGCCTTATTGCCAGACATGGGATACATTCACCATTTTTTAAATTGGATATCATCAGTTCCTTAGATTTGGAAATTGCAGCAACCATTTTTCAAAATAGTGTTGCTAAAAATCCGCAATACTTTTGAAACTAAACTGTTTTTCTACTATTCATCATTTTTCAAAATGAAATTGTAGAGTCAGACTATTTGACGCCATTTATTTGGAATACATTATATCACGCGTTCACCATTTTTTGAAATTGGACAATATGAACAAGATTTCAAATTGTATTGACCTACATTGAGGCCGCATTCACCTCATTTCAAAGCCTTATTGCCAGACATGGGATACATTCACCATTTTTTAAATTGGATATCATCAGTTCCTTAGATTTGGAAATTGCAGCAACCATTTTTCAAAATAGTGTTGCTAAAAATCCGCAATACTTTCGAAACTAAACTGTTTTTCTACTATTCATCATTTTTCAAAATGAAATTGTAGAGTCAGCCTACTTGACGCCATTTATTTGGAATGGACCGACATTCATTATATCACGCATTCACCATTTTTTTAAATTGGGCAATATGAACAAGTTTTCAATGACCTACATTGAGGCCGCATCCACCTCATTTCAAAGCCTTTTTGTCAGACATGGGATACATTCACCATTTTTAAATTGGATATCAGTTCCTTAGATTTGGAAATTGCACCTTTTTCAAAATAGTGTTGCTAAAAATCCGCAATACTTTTGAAGCTAAACTATTTTTCTTCTATTCATCATTTTTCAAAATGAAATTGTAGGGTCAACCTACTTGACCATGTATTTGAAATGGATCGACATCCATCATAAATTATATCATGCATTCACTATTTTTTTTTAAATTGGGCGATATGAGTTAGACGTCGCATTCACCATTTTTTACATTATATTGTCGGCATACTTTTAAATTGCATCAGCTGTTTTACAAAATAGTATTGCCAAAAATCTACTGTTGTTCACATCCACAATACTTTTGAAATTGAACTGTTTTTCTTCTATTCATCATTTTTCAAAATGAAGTTGTTGAGTCCACCTGCTTGACGCCATTTATTTGAAATGGACCGACATCCATTATATCACGCATTCACCAAGTTTTCAAATCGTATTGACCTACATTGAGGCCGCATCCACCTCATTTCAAAGCCTTATTGCCAGACATGGGATACATTCACCATTTTTTAAATTGGATATCATCAGTTCCTTAGATTTGGAAATTGCATCAACCGTTTTTCAAAATAGTGTTGCTAAAACTCCACAATACCTTTGAAACTAAACTGTTTTTCTTCTATTTATCATTTTTCAAAATGAAATTGTAGAATCAACTTGCTTGACGCCATTTATTTGAAATGGACCGACATCCATTATACCATGCATTCACCATTTTTTTAAATCTGTGATATAAATAAGTTAGACCTCGCATTCGCCATTTGTTTAATTGGTTTGTCGCCATATTCACATTGAGACCGCATTCACCTTATTTCAAAGCCTGATTGTCAGACGTAAAATACATCCACCATTTTTTTTTTAATTTAATATCAACAGTTCCTCAGATTTGGAAATTGCTTCAACTGTTTTTCAAAATAGTATTGCCAAAAATCTACCATTGTTCACACCCACAATACTTTTGAAACTAAACTGTTTTTCTATTATTCATCATTTTTGAAAATGCAATTGTAGTCAGCCTACTTGACGCTATTTATTTGGAATGTACTGACATCCATTATATCACGCATTCACCATTTTTTAGAATCGGGCAATATGAACAGGTTTTCAAATTGTATTGACCTGCATTGAGGCCACATTCACTTTATTTCAAAGCCTTATTGCCAGACATGGGATACATTCACCATTTTTTTAATTGGATATCATCGGTTCCTTAGATTTGGAAATTGCATCAACCGTTTTTCAAATAGTGTTGCTAAAAATCCGCAATACTTTTGAAACTAAACTGTTTTTCTTCTATTCATCATTTTTCAAAATGAAATTGTAGAGTCAACCTACTTGACGCCACTTATTTGAAATCGACCGACATCCATTATACCAAGCATTCACCATTTTTTAAATCGGGCGACATAAATAAGTTAGACCTCGCATTCGCCATTTGTTTAATTTGTTTGTCGACATATTCACATTGAGACCGCATTCACCTTTTTTCAAAGCCTGGTTGTCAAACGTAAAATACATCCACCATTTTTTTAAATTAATATCAACAGCTCCTCAGATTTGGAAATTGCATCAACTGTTTTTCAAAATAGTATTGCCAAAAATCTACTGTTGTCCACATCCAAAATACTTTTAAAATTAAACTGTTTTTCTTTTATTCATCATTTTTCAAAATGAAATTGTAGAGTCAGCCTACTTGACGCCATTTATTTGGAATGTCCTGAGATCCATTATGTCACGCATTCACCTTTTTTTTCAATTGGGCGATATGAACAAGTTTTAAAATTGTATTGACCCACATTGAGGCCGCATTCACCTCATTTCAAAGCCTTATTGCCAGACATGGGATACATTCACCATTTTTTAAATTGGATATCAGTTCCTTAGATTTGGAAATTGCATCAACCGTTTTTCAAAATAGTGTTGCTAAAAATCCGCAATACTTTTGAAACTAAACTGTTTTTCTTCTATTCATCATTTTTCAAAATGAAATTGTTGAGACAACCTACTTGACGCCATTTATTTGAAATGGATCGACATCCATTATAACACGCATTCACCATTTTTTTAAATTGGGCAATATGAACAAGTTTTCAAATTGTGTTGACCTACATTGAGACCGCATTCACCTCATTTCAAAGCCTTATTGCCAGACATGGGATACATTCACCATTTTTTAATTGGATATCATCAGTTCCTTAGATTTGGAAATTGCATCAACCGTTTTTCAAAATAGTGTTGCTAAAAATCCGCAATACTTTTGAAACTAAACTGGTTTTCTTCTATTCATCATTTTTCGAAATGAAATTGTAGAGTCAACCTACTTGACGCCACTTATTTGAAATGGGCCGACATCCAGTTTATCATGCATTCACCATTTTTTGAAATCGGTCGATATAAATAAGTTAGACGTCACATTCACCATTTGTTTAAATGGTTTGTCGGTATATGTACATTGAGGACGCATTCACTTTTTTCAAAGCCTGTTCGTCAAACTTAAAATACATCCACCATTTTTTTTAATTTAATATCAACAGTTCCTCAAATTTGGAAATTGCATCAACTATTTTTCAAAATAGTATTGCCAAAAATCTACTGTTTCAAAATGAAATTGTCGGCAACGAATGATGACATCATCTTAGATAGTCTTTAAGGATCCCCTAATCCAATGAAAGGATCTTAATGTTTAGTCAGTCGCACGTTATCAAACATTCTTTTCCAGTGATGCCCAAGTCTCTGACACTATTCGCCAATGGCTACGAATGCCTACCTTCGATGCTCGACCTTGGGAGGATGAAGAGCTGCTGCTCCTCCTTCAGCAGATGTACCTGGATCACGACTTCTGCTCCAAGTTCGCCATCGATATCCAGACTTTGAGGAACTTCCTATATGAGGCCTACAAGAACTACAACGACGTACCCTTCCACAACTTCCGGCACTGCTTCTGTGTCGCACAAATGGTAAGTTTTGCTGGAATTCCGATAAGGTATTTTCCTATTGCTTGGACTGACCGTTAAATATTATTATTGCTGAAATCCGCTCTAAAGAGGCTAGAAAAGTTCGTAAATAATACAAATAGTAAATGCCATTAGGTAAAAGACCCTCGAGGCATTTACGTTTACCATTTTCTTTATTGGGAGTTGTCAGGAAAAATTAAATTCCCTTTGAAGGAGAAATCGATTCGATTAAAATCAGCAAACACTAATTCCTACCTCCCCTTATGATATTGTCAATTATGGAAAATAATCACCAACAGCGCGCTGTTTCTCCATGCACGCAAAGAGAATATTCATTATTTTTAATAAGGATTATTAGCAGCTTTTACGAGGAAATACTCGTCAATAACACGCGTTCAGCCTTTGTTTAAATTTAATCTAGTGAGGACGAAATCACAGTGGCTTGTTTCAGTAAATATGATTAGATTCATTAGCTTATTTAACCTTTGTCATAGCTTTTTATATGTTCATAGTATACGGAAAATTTATTTAAATACAAGACTGTTTTGAGCTAACTGTTTTTCTGCGAAAGAACTTATCCTGAACCTATCATGAAGTCAGCAAACGCGACTACGAAATAACCAAATCACAAGCTCACCTCTTCGAGAGTGCATACATTACCAACTAATTAATTCTCAAACGTGTTTATCATGAACATAAATCTTACATGCCCTTCACCTCATGAAAGCTGAACTTTGAGCGACAAGCACAGGACGCCTTTGTCATCTTCCTGTCAAACTCTCAGCTTAGTTTAATATGCTGTTTCACTTTTGGCTGCGAGTTTTATTCAAATCGAGCTAAGTCTGGCTGCTAGAATTGGATATGCTTAAAGTCAAGGTTGGATCTACGTGGGTGGCTATACGATTGCCTGGAGAGACAAACAGAATAGAGATATTATTCTAAAAATAATATTTCAGTTGCAGGATTCAACTAGGTAGCTGCAATTTTGCACGGTTATAATAAGCAGTCTTCTACAGTTACAGTAATGATAATAATAAGCAACATAGAAGCTGGTGAAGCGAATTACTTATTGTATTACCTTGAAACTCATTTGAATTTATACGCTTATCGCTTCTAAACACTATTCAAACTTCAAGGACTCTCTTTATTCTAAAGAGTGTCAGACTCAAGACACTTCAAGTAAAAGTCCGACACTTGTCTGGGTTCAAGGGGAATGACATCACATTTTATTGTATTCGTGCCTACATATAGCTACTTGCAACTTGGAGATGACAAGTATAGCTAATTGTAACTTGTAAATAGCAATTATAGCTAATTCCAACTTGTAAATGGCAACTATAGCTAATTGCAACTTGTAATTAGCAATTATAGCTAATTGCAGCTTGTACCTGACAATTATAGCTAATTGCAACTGTAACTGACAATTATACCTGATTGCAACTTGTAAATGGCAATTATAGCTAATTACATCTTGTAAAGGACAATTATAACCAATTACAACCTGTTAATGACAGTTATAGCTAATTGCAACTTGTAGTTGACAAGTATAGCTAAGTGTAACTTCTAAATGACAATTATAGCTAATTGCAACTGTAAATGACAATTATAGCTAATTGCAACTGTAATTGACAATTATAGCTAATTGCAACTTGATCTGACAATTATAGCTAATTGCAACTGTAACCGAAAATTATAGCTAATTGCAACTGTAACTGACAATTATAGCTAATTGCAACCTGTAAATGGCCATTATAGTTAATTACAACTTGTACCTGACAATTATAGCTAATTGCGACTTGTAATTAACAATTATAGCTAATTGCAGCTTGTACCTGACAATTATAGCTATTGCAACTGTAACTGGCAATTATACCTGATTGCAACTTGTAAATGGCAATTATAGGTAATTACATCTTGTAAAGGACAATTATAGCCAATTACAACCTGTTAATGACAGTTATAGCTAATTGCAACTTGTAGTTGACAAGTATAGCTAACTGTAACTTGTAAATGACAATTATAGCTAATTGCAACTGTAAATGACAATTATATCTAGTTGCAACTGTAATTGACAATGATAGCTAATTGCAACTTGATATGACAATTATAGCTAATTGCAACTGTAACCTAGAATTATAGCTAACTGTAACTGACAATTATAGCTGATTGCAACTTGTAAATGGCAATTATAGCTAACTGCATCTTAGTAAAGGACAATTATAGCCAATTACAACCTGTAAATGACAGTTATAGCTAATTGCAACTTGTAGCTTGCAATTATAGCTAATTGCAACTGTAATTGACAATTATAGCTAATTGCAACTTGATCTGACAATTATAGCTAATTGCAACTATAACCGAGAATTATAGCTAATTGCAACTGTAACTGACAATTATAGCTAATTGCAACCTGTAAATGGCCATTATAGCTAATTACAACTTGTACCTGACAATTATAGCTGATTGCAACTTGTAAATGGCAATTATAGCTAATTGCATCTTGTAAAGGACAATTATAGCCAATTACAACCTGTAAATGACAGTTATAGCTAATTGCAACTTGTAGCTTGCAATTCTAGCTAACTGCAACTGTCACGGAGAATTATGGCTAATTGAAACTTGTAAATGACAATTATAGCTAATTGCAACTTGATCTGACAATTATAGCTAATTGCAACTATAACCGAGAATTATAGCTAATTGCAACTGTAACTGACAATTATAGCTAATTGCAACCTGTAAATGGCCATTATAGCTAATTACAACTTGTACCTGACAATTATAGCTGATTGCAACTTGTAAATGGCAATTATAGCTAATTGCATCTTGTAAAGGACAATTATAGCCAATTACAACCTGTAAATGACAGTTATAGCTAATTGCAACTTGTAGCTTGCAATTCTAGCTAACTGCAACTGTCACGGAGAATTATGGCTAATTGCAACTGTAATTGACAATTATAGCTAATTGCAACTTGATCTGACAATTATAGCTAATTGCAACTATAACCGAGAATTATAGCTAATTGCAACTGTAACTGACAATTATAGCTAATTGCAACCTGTAAATGGCCATTATAGCTAATTACAACTTGTACCTGACAATTATAGCTGATTGCAACTTGTAAATGGCAATTATAGCTAATTGCATCTTGTAAAGGACAATTATAGCCAATTACAACCTGTAAATGACAGTTATAGCTAATTGCAACTTGTAGCTTGCAATTCTAGCTAACTGCAACTGTCACGGAGAATTATGGCTAATTGAAACTTGTAAATGACAATTATAGCTAATTGCATCTTTTCATTCTGGAGAGTGTCAGACTCAAGACACTTCAAGTAAGTCTGTCTGGGGTTAAGTGCATTTTATTGTATTTCTACCTACATATTCGAACAGATTTACATGTGCTTCTACTAAAACCGTTTTTGTCTAAGTGCCCCTATGTGACGTTTTACCGTTTATGATTTCGGCAATCGTTCGAGTCGCTTATAGATATGAGTATTTTCTTATTTATGAAGCTCGTAGTGTGGCAGTATAAATATATATCATCTGAAACAAGATGACAAAGGCTTCAATAGACGAATAATCGTCTATATAATATTTATGCCACAAATTTGAGACTTATCAAAAACAATTAAATATATTGTAAGATGGTATAAGTAAAATGTGTTTAGGATAAATAAAATTTAACAATATATTTAAAATTAGTAAGTGTTTCCTTCCTGTATATCTGGGAATGCTACCATTTCGTTCTTGGTTGACTATGCCATGATGCCAAATTTTCATAATTCCTTAACGTTTACTTTTGGAGAATCGGCCCTCGAATCTCTTCGTTGGATACGTTCTAGTTGAAATTGTATATACTTATAGGATTATACATTACCCAATAGTCCAATATAGAGTTTTATCTTTGAGGTATAACGACGTCTCGTTGCTGGAAAGGATACATACATGTACAGTATAAATATGTACCTCTTCAAGTTTCTTGTTTTTTCAGCTATACGCGATTTCGTGGTGTGTGGATCTTCCCTCTAAAATTGGCCATCTAGAGGTGCTGATACTGCTGACGTCTTGCATTTGCCACGACCTAGATCATCCAGGATACAATAATATCTACCAGATCAATGCTAAAACGGAACTGGCGATTAGGTATGTATAACCATTTATGTTGCAAGTGTTTGCATTATTACATAGAAGAATAAAATAACGTACACGATGTCCCAAGATGAACTGTCAGAATCCATGTTTGAAAATGATGAAATATTGCCCTCATGAGAAATGTGATGAGACCAATTTGATTCAAATGTTTTAAAAAATTTCGCAGTAGGTAGGTATGGCGCACACGATGAAATTTTAAATATAGGGCGTTTTATTTTTGACTTTTATTAGCTTTTGCAATTTAGATTTTATAGCGTCTTTTTGAACAACTTATAAAGGACAATTATAGCCAATTACAACCTGTAAATGACAATTATAGCAAATTGTACCTTGTACCTGACAATTATAGCTAATTGTACCTTGTACCTGACAATTATAGCTAATTGCAACTGCAACTGACAATTATAGCTAATTGCAACTGTATCTAAGAATTATAGCTATTTGCAACTGTAACGATAATTACAGCTAATTGCAACTGTAACTGACAATCATAGCTAATTACAAATTGAAAATGACAATTATAGCTAATTGCAGCTTTAACTAAGAATTATAGCTGTTTGCAACTGTAACTATAATTATAGCTAATTGCAATTGTAACTGACAATTATAACTAATTGCTACTTGTAAATGACAATTATAGCTAATTGCAACTGTTACTAAGAATTATAGCTAATTGCAACTGCAACTGACAATTATAGCTAATTGCAACTTATACCTGACAATTATAGCTAATCGCAACTGTAACTGGCAATTATAGCTGATTACATCTTGTAAATGACAATTACAGCTAATAGCAACTGTAGCTGAGAATTATAGCTATTGGCAACTGTAACTATAATTATAGCTAATTGCAACTGTAACTGACAATCATAGCTAATTGCAAATTGTAAATGACAATTATAGCTAATTGCAGCTTTAACTAAGAATTATAGCTATTTGCAACTGTAACTATAATTATAGCTAATTGCAACTGTAACTGACAATTATAGCTAATTGCGACTTGTAAATGACAATTTTAGCTAATTTGAACTGTAACTAAGAATTATAGCTATTTGCATCTGTAACTATAATTATAGCTAATTGCAACTTGTACCTGACAATTATAGCTACTTGTAACTGTAACTGACAATTATAGCTAATTGCAACTGCAACTGTCAATTATAGCCAGTTACAACCTGTAAATGGAAATTACAGCTAATTGTGACTGTAATTGACAATCACAACTAATGGCCAGTGTAGATAATTATTACAGGTTACAATAAATTATAGCTCATTTGTTTCTTGTAACTGACAATTATAGATAAAGTATATATTTTTCCGCGGATTTTTTTTAGTGCTTTCATAACAAAGAAGTCGTATGAAAAAAATGACAAAGGCTTCAATTGGCGAAAAATCGTTTATAATAATAATTTTTTTCCGTATAATTGGGGATGCTACAATTTCAGTATTAGTTAACTAAGCCAAATTTTATTAATTCGCTTACTTTCGGAGAAATCGTCTCATCGTAGGACACGTTGTATTTGAAATTATGTAGTTATAGGATTATACATTACCCAATAACCCAATATAGGGTTTTATCCTTAAGGTATAACGACATCTCGCCGCTGGAAAACCATCATTGCAGCGTCGCCTTCAGGATATTAGAGAACGAGGATTGCAATATATTCAAATCGTTCAGTAGCGAAGAGTTTAAAGTAGTACGAGAAGGCATGATACGTTCGATATTGGCTACAGATATGGCCAGACACAACGAGATACTCACCAACTTCAAAGAAATCTTGCCCAATTTCAACTATGACGACAAGGGACACGTTAATTTGGTAAGTATTAACAATATTTTTTGAATTACGCCTTGATTTTGACCTTGGTCAAGTTTAAAATTTCAAATGTAAAGATCCCTCAAGGTCAAACTACCACTAATGCTGGATATCGATAACTCGAATGCTTTTTAGGGGAAAATGCTTTAAATAAAAGTTGAAGGATTTATCCTCAGCTAACAGAAAGTGACCTTGGATTTAATCTTGACCTTTATCTTGAAGGTCATTTGAAGGTCAGCTTCAAACTTCTAAGCTTAAGGTTCTTTTTTTGACGTTTTAGAGGCACATGATCATTATCGAACAAATTTTTGTGGGAGTTGAAACTTGGGGTTGAGAGTTGCAGGGGATAGGGGATTGTGAGTGTAATGTCTTTAGTATTGATCAAAGACGTTCTATCATTAAGAATTTTCTGATCTCAGTAACAACGGTAAAATTTAATTATAAAAGTCGGACATGTAATTGGAAGTAACTTGGCAATCGGTGGCGTCTGGAAGCCACTGCCGACTGTGCATTGCCAACTGGTCTGCGGTGGTGTCGTCACTGACACACCTCTACAGGAAAAATACTTTTTATTTTACTGAATAATGAATCGAATTTTTTATAACTATGCATATATTATACTTAGTTTTAGGATCGTTGATTTCTCCTAACCTTCAATTTGTGTTGCTTCGTCTATGATGGTTCTCTGAATATTTCGTCAAGTAGATTGACTCAGTACTTTTGACGGATTGATATACAACAAACCGACGTAAATGAGAAACATGGACTCATATCTTTAAGCAACAGAATACTTGTGAACCGAAGTCTACCGAATTTCACATAACTGGTATGTTTCAGCTGTGCATGGTGCTGATCAAGGTTTCCGATATCTCGAACGAAGCGCGACCGATGGAAGTAGCAGAGCCTTGGCTGGACAAGCTGCTGCAAGAGTTCTTCAAACAGAGCGATGCCGAAAAATTGGAAGGACTACCCGTCACGCCTTTCATGGACAGAGACAAGATCACGAAACCGTCCTCCCAGTGCTCCTTCATAGGATTCGTGCTGTTGCCACTGTTCGAAGCGTTAGGAGAACTGTTTGAGGAGCTGCAGGTAATATTTATGGCTATACTGCAATTAAGAACTACATATACCCGAGGTTCCGCTCTATCACATTTATTTGATCTCAAAACGACCTTGGAGGTCATGGACAAGGATATATTTGAAAATAGGTGTTTTCCGTTAAAAATTCATTTGGTCTTAAATTGACCTTGATGGTCATTGTCAAGGTCATGGACATGCTTGTACATAATGGTTCTTAGTCTCTTTATTTCCGGTATCAAAAAGAAAACTGACTTGACCTTCAAATGACGTCGAAGGTCATAGTCAAGGTCAGTTCAAGGTCAACGTTGGATTAGCCTTTTCAAGTTTTTCACAATATTTTTCGTTATAAAACGTATTGTTGGAGATATTTTATTTCTACTGTCATGTCATGCTCAAGTTTTTTTTCATGACTTGCTATTATTTACAAAAGAAAAACAAATGATTTTTAATAAATAAACTTTTAGATAAATGTAGATAATGTCCGATCGTTTACGTAAATGATGCGATAATAATATTGTTTTACAGGATTTAATCGTGCAGCCAGTCAGAGAAGCCTTGGACTATTACAGGCGACTGAATGAAGCTAACAAGGAGGAAAGGATGCACCGAAAAAGTATTGTGGAACTGGAGCAGCATTCAGCAACGCACAGTCCAGACTCTGGAAAAGGTGGCGCTCAGTCGAAAAATATGAGAAAAAGCCTTAGTTTCCAGACGAGATCCAGGTAAGTGGATTAATAAAAACTAGCTCATATGTGGTTATAACCTCATGATCTGTCATTTTACATAAAGAAGCTTGATTGTGATCACTGTCTGATACTTTATCAGAGCTACTAACTGCTTGCAATGACGTCTCACCCAAATAGACCCTGCAAGTCATTCGTAAGGCCGCCGTTTGTTATGTTCGCGAACCTCAGTGGCGGGAAATACTAACTTTCATTCATAATTTTATAAAATTGGCCCCAGGCTTGGAACAGCAAAACGCTCAAGGTCAACTACGGAATTCCCACCACAGGCGTATCACAATGTGGGCCATAAAGGTCTATAAAAGCCAATAAAGTACTCAGTATATGGGAGGTACAAAAAACAATTATTAAGGTGACCATACGTCCCACTTTCGGACTCTGTCCTACTATTCCAGACATAAAAATGTCCCTCTTTTCGGTCGTGGTGTCTCCAACAAAAAGCATGGGAACGAAAAATATCCTACTTTTCCAAACCATACGGAATACGTAAAATTTTCGAACGACATTGTTAGCAACCCGCCTCCACTCCCCCCGCTCCACAAACTACTAATCATCGGCCATCAATGCAAAAAATGAAGTGTGTTTACATATTGTGCTTTCATTTTATGGTTGTAAACAAAAACAGCAAAATTTGTGCCTTTTGTGGTAGGTACTAGACCCCAACCTAGACGTAATAAAACACAGTAAATACCTACTTAAGAAAATCTTATTTGATGGTTTACATATTTTATATGGAGATCAATCGATGCAAATAAAAAAAGCTTGAGAATTGTTCCTACGAATTGACATACATGTAGATAAACCGAAGTCCTGTACTCCCCCCCCCCCCTCTCCACGCTCTTCAGTGTGGTTCCCGGAAATTGTAAATAAAGCAAAATCCCTTACACTCCCCAAGGTCAAAAGTAACTTATGTGCTATTCCAGACTATAATCTATTTCTGAAACCAATTTCTTCCATATCCGTTCAGCCATTTTGGCGTAACTGAGTACACATCCGTTTGTTCGCATTTACGCTATTATGATTAGCAGGATACGTTCCATCTGCTCCATATAAGAATTTTACCATAAAATGATCTCAGTTGGCCGTGGCGGAAATCGAACGAACAGCTGAGGGTGTCAGGTTGACATTTCGCCGCGTCATGGCCAACTGAGATTTGAGCAGTTTTTGGCTGTAACTCTTGAAATAGATATTTCGAAGTTCTTTCCCGGGGTAAAATGTAAGCCTATATGTTATTCCAGGCTGTAATCTATCTGTGTGTCAAGTTTCATTCAGATCCGTTCATCCATTCTGGCCTGATGGAGGAACAAACATACATCCATCCACCCATACTTTCGCATTTATGATAGTAGGATATACAGGGTGACTTTGAAGTTGAGTCATTAATTTTCAGATAATGATTGTAGAAGGAAGATAAACCAAAATATGTGTGTAAAAATAAAAAAAAATTAAAAAAAATGTTTACCTTGTTTTATAAAGTATCCTCCCGACAAGTATTTCAGTGCGGACCTGTATTTGATCGTGAGGTCTTGGAGCACCAGCATGCCGTCCCCATGTGAGGTCTTAAGTCACCTGATTCACGAGCCCGTTGTACTACATTAACAAGGGCACGAGGGGTTGGTTGCACTCGATTGGGAAACCGATCCGCGTAAACATGTGCCATTTTTTATTTCGTTTGAGCCACGCAACAGACACCACTATTCACTCACGCGTTACCGACTGACACTGACTGTATACAACTGAATGAAATAATTGTAAAAACATCGTTCTTCCAAATTCTTTCGCTTTTTTGTTTCCGATGCGATGAACCGTTATGGCGGATTATATCCGTTGTTGCCAAACACGAGCACATAATATTATTATTGAGACAGGGCAGTACTCAAACTTCCAGAGGGCTATAACTTTGTTACTTTAATTTTACCAGAAAAATGGTAAAGGAAAAAAACATTTCTTATGATCAGATCTACTCACTGTTAAAATAAATGACTCAACTTCGAAGTCACCCTGTATACAGGGTGTCCGCAAAGTTGGGGTTTTCCTTTTCAGAAACAACTACCCTTGAAATAACAAAGATAATGTGTAGTGAAACGAGGGCGACCAAGTAAAAAAAATAAAGGAAAAAGTACTCACTCTCCAGTTGACGAGAAGGGCTAAGTACGTCCCTGCCCGAAATCATACCGCTCCAACAGAAAATGAAATCAGCTGATGCGTTACCGAGCAGACGCAGAAACCACATTGATTGTCTTACACTTAATGCCACATCTTCTAACAAGGAAGGCAAAATGTTGCGTAGGTATTGCATCCCGTCCAATCGATTTGGGAGAATAAATGGTCCAATGAGCATACCGTTCACCATGCCAGCCCAAACATTCACCGAAAATGTTTGTTGAAAATGTGCCCGACGGACAGCGTGCGGATTTTCCACTGACCAAACATGAGTGTTGCGAAAGTTATTCACCCCATTACGCGTGAACGTAGATTCGTCTGTCACCAATATGCACTTCAAAAAGTCCGGATTATTGTCATGTTGATGCAACAACCACTCACAAAACCGCACTCTTGCTGGAAAATCGTCAGGTTGAAGGGCTTGTACACGTTGGACGTGAAACGGATACAGCCCCTCTTCACGCAGCGTTTGCCACACTTTAGTTTTTGATACTTGCACTTCTCTAGCCACGTCTCTAGTGCTTGGTGAGGGATTCTCGTCTACGCGATTACCTCTACACGCGTGACCGTAACCGTCGGTTGAAGGTTGCATACTGACCTGACACACTGACCCCGACCCAGTTCTGTCGTCGGGTTGAGCCAGTGACCTTGTACCAGTCGGTGATGTCGCGGCTACAGGACGGTATTCAGATATTTTTGATGTTGCAGAGCCCTTTATCTCGGTTCCCTTAAGACATTGTTGTATATGGTACTCAGAAGAATTGCTTATGTTTTCAAGATCTACACGTCGTGTAAAGGAAAACCCCAACTTTGCGGAAACCCTGTATATATATATGCAATGGGTAATTAACTATAAATATACAAAACCTCAGAAAACAACTTGTGAGTTTTTCGCGCGGTTGAGCCGTGGTCGGGTTGGATTTGGTCCACAGCTAACCTAAATTACATTAGAATTAGCTGTGAAAGCCTTCGTTCTTCGATTATAAAAAGTTGTTGACAAAAAACAGGAAGCATAGCATGTTCCCTACATGCAAAATATAAACACCTACGAAACATTGTTAAAAGTTCTCAATTATTCATATTTATTTAACAAGATATAAGTGAGATGAATTAGTTAATGCTCCAATGGTAATTCATTAGGAAAAGGAATCAATATATGGCGGTCTAGCAAAGATCAGAAAACAGAAACACAGTCAATTACCGTAAAATCATTTATGGGGTGTATTGCAAAATATCTTTGTCGATTTTAAAATTAATCTGTGATGATTGTAACTAATGGTGAATAAAACAGTTTTAGTGTAAATGCTCCTTGGTTTCACTTTTTTTGGACGCTTCGTAATGAAGCCTAACCTGAAAATATTTTTTAAGTAGTTTATTGCATGGCCATTTAATGGGTCGTCCTCAAAAAGATGATCTCCAAAATAATCGACTACCTTGGTGGGTATCACTCGATATGTTCCATTAACTAACGGTGTTATTAGATTTCTTATTGTTTTATTATGTATGCCTGTCGTTTTGTCAAAAAAATCTAAAGTATTTTTTACCTTCTTTACACATGTAAAAAAATATAAAATACGGAGTGGATCGGGAAAATGACGCACGCCACGTCGATGAGTAGAATCGTAAACATAACCTAACCTGTGAAAAGATATCCCTTCACTTCCTGCTTTGTCAGCCTCAACCTTACACAAAAAACACTTTTAACTCACCATAATATAATAAAAGTCTAAAGAAAACTTAAAAATACAAGAAAATCAAACGTATAGCTCACGGATTAAATCGAATTTCAAACAAAATAAAATGACAGGCGATGACTCGCTCTACTACAACCAAGTGCAGCGTTGCCGTATATAAACTTTAATCACAAATATGCAGAAAATACTCTACTACTACAAATATTCTACCTCGATTTGTAGTAAAATTCGCGTTTTCTTCACTTGTTAACTGAGATACAATAACATCAGGAGTTCCTCAAGGTTCTGTTTTAGGACCGTTGTTATTCATTATACACACAGCTGATATCTTGAAATCCATACAGTACTCACACATTCAATCTTATGCTGATGACACGCAGCTTGTGTTTCATTTTGAACCATCCCTTGTGGAACAGGCAAATGATTTAATCAACACTGACTTACGAACAGTATCTGACAATTCTAAAGAACACAATTTGAAACTATATCCTGATAAAACGAAACTTGTGTTTTTCTGTTCTGATCACAAGCGAGAAAACTTGAGCAGTGGTCTTCTTGAATGAACAACAACTTTATTTTTCAACTAGCTGTAACATACTTGGTTTGATCATAGATGATAAGTTACGTTACTAACAATATATTAAAACAATATCTCAGAGGTATTATTTGAAACTGCGAGTACCGCATACTTTCTCTTCTATCCCAAACCAATTAGATCTGATGCTCTTTGTCTATGTCGTCTATTATTATAAGCAAGATTGATATTTAGCAGTCCCAAAAGTAGTCAGTAACATATTGTACATATTTGTAATATGCACTTCTGTAGTTTCCTCATACTTTTTCTTCCGCCATTATCAACTAACAATGCTAGAAATCGTCTCTGAATTGCACTGTTGCATGGTTTATGAGATGTTCCTATAGATACTGACTAAAATAATCGACTACCTTGGTGGGTATCACTCTATATGTTCCATTAACTAAAAGTGTTATTAGATTTCTTATTGTTTTATTATGTATGCCTGTCGTTTTGTCAAAAAATCTAAAGTATTTTTGACCTTCTTTACACATGTAAAAAATATAAAATACGGAGTGGATCGGGAAAATGACGCACGCCACGCCGACGAGTAGAATCGTAAACATAACCTTACCTGTGAAAAGATATCCCTTCACTTCCTGCTTTGTCAGCCTCAACCTTACACAAAAAACACTTTTAACTCATCATAATTAATAAAAGTCTGAAGAACACTTAAAAATCAAACGTATAGCACATGGATAAAAGCGAATTTCAAACAAAATAAAAATGACAGGCGATGACTCACTCTACTACAAAGTTACTACAACCAAGTGCAGCGTTGCCGTACATAAACGTTAATCACAAAAACGCAGAAAAATACTTTATACCTCGATTTGTATTAAAATTCGCGTTTTCTTCACTTGTTCTACAAATTATTATAGAATATACATAAATATCTTCTAGAAGAACCTTTCTGCAACAGAAATAGGTCATTAGTTGTGAATACCATGGGGCCAATGTCAGAACGACCGTGGTGAAAACTTATTTGGCGACATCGCAAAAGAGTGATTGTTGTGGGGGAAGAACTTTTGTAAATATTCCAGATCTATTTGGGTAAGACGTCATTGGTCTATCGCCATTGTGTATTAACATAAAGGACTGTCTCCTACTTAGACATGCATTCCTTTGTTTAGGACAAACTTGGATAAACAACCAATACGTATTATCTATTATGTTTACTTCATGACACCAAAACGCACAACTTGAGAAGGTCAGAATGACAACTTCAGAAACAGACAAAAAATACCGTAAAAGCAATTTGAGAGAATGAAAATCATTTGTGACGCTGTTTTTCGCCGATATTTCCAAAACCAATTGACCGATAATAAATCCGAAGCCGGCTATCGAATGCACTAAGTTTCCTCTAAAATTTTCTAGAAGAATGTAATTGTAGCATTCGTGCTAAATAAATCTTAAACCAACAAACGAAAATATTGGAAGTAACAAATCCTATCGTTCTGTAAACACCTTTTCCCAAAATGATGTTGAGCTGTCTATAGTCAACGCCAAACAAAGTGGCGTGCACGTCATCAAGGTGGGTGTGTTGAAAAATTTACATTGTTGCCAAACTTTTTGTAAAATAATAAAATTTATTATTTACATATCTAGGTTTATAAGCAATATTAACCTCAAATGAGAACAAAAATAATAGTATAATAAAATTATAGATCTGTACTTGCATAATCATTAAGTATGACAATTATTGATCAGATGACACTATGAAACTACCATATTTAATTGATAGCTTAAAGGTACTGAATAAAAATCCAAATGGGGTCCTCCAAATTTTATGCATGGTATTTATTTTACAGAATTCATACAGAAAAATGCATTCTAAAATTAGGTAAGCTACTGGTGTAAGCTTTTTCTGTACAATAAAGTTAGTCGGAGTTTCTTTCTTCAGCGCTGTCTGAATCTGAATCTTCATCACTCTCAAAGTTGATTATTAAAGGTTCGATGTCTGGTCGATCAAAAATTCGTTCTCTTTCATACCATTTAAAAATTTCTTGCTCAGTATGTCGAACACTATTAATTTTTCCACATGTCTGGGGTAACCGTTTGTAGAGCCTCGTTCCACCTATCCAAACAGTCTTTTCACTGTTACCATCTCTACCAATATGTCTGTTATAGTAACCTTTTGCTATGCCCAAATTAACTCAATAGGGTTAAATATACAATGGTAAGGAGGCAGACGAAGAACTTTGTGCCCATGTTGTTCCGCCAATTCATCAATCACGTATATTTTAGGTGGTTTGTTTCTAAAAAAGCAGTTATTTTAAGAATAGGAATAAACAAAAGAAATATAAACTGTCGACCAAAATATATATAATTAAGAAGCATTATGTACCGAGCAACAATACTCAATAGCTCTGTTTTAAACATTGTGTTTAAAAATGGTATGTTTTGATTGGTCAACCAGTCTTGGATATTTTTTTTGTCCATGCATTGTTGGGCACTTTGTTCAATATCATGCTGTGATAAGGGGCGTTATCCAGTATATCATAGATGGACTCTCCAATTTTTCTAATAACTGATGTTGAAACCATTTCAAAAAATTGTCCTGGTTCATCTCTCCATGGTAATCGCTCAATTTTGTTTTCGAAGAAAATATCGCTTCACTACCCTCAATAAACCCATTTTCATTTCCAGCATGTAATATAATGTAACTAAAATATATTAGTTTTAAATTTTATAGTGCAAATTGTGTAAAAGTACATACCTTTTGCCATCTGTTTTAATAGCTTTCACGCTTTTTTGGTTTCCATTTTGCCAAGAGTGACCTATGGTCCCATTTTGAAATATCCAAGTTTCATCGAGGAAGACAAACTGGTATAAGGCCTCAACCTTGGCTTGATTGTATTGCCTTAGAAATTCCACCCTTTTCAAAGCTATACTTGGTAGTTCCATGAGCCCTCGTCGCGGATTGTCCTTAAGCCACTTAAATCAAAGATCTCTAAGCAACCGCCTTAAAGACGTGGCACTACCATCAAATAATGCCCTATCTCTTAATCGAGACCATAAAGTTTGTATCGTAACTTGTTCTTCTGAAACCATGTGTAATATGACATTATAATTTAGTTAACAAATTAATGCAAATTTCTGATAAGTTATTATAATAAGATCTTACTTTTGTGATACATATTATAGATCACTTCTCGAATGGCACTTGTATCCAATGTCGCTGTGTTGGTTACACGTTTAATATAACTCCGCTTTTTCTTGGGCGATTCTAAATTTGCATCACTTTTCACACCCTCGGAAATACGACTAATTGTCCTTAAACTAATTTTTAAAGCAGCAGCAACACGCTACAAAAAATGAAATAAAATTTCACTATTATTAATATACATTACATATAATTATTAGTAACCTACCTCTTGAACAGCATTTAAAGGCAACAAAGGCCCGTTGTTGTCCCTTTCTTGCTCAAAGTAGTGCATTAACGAGGCCACGAGTTCCTTACACCGACTATTTAACTGTTTGGGCATCTTTATATACCAAAATTGCCTTTATCTACTCGTAAAATGAATAATTTTGTTTTGAAACAAACAGTTGTTGATTTACAGTATGCGGGGCCAAAGGATTTATAAAGATTTGAAATGCCACAAATTGATTCAGTGTCAAAATTAATACAAATGTCAGTTCCCAGTTTAAATAAGTTTCAAGGTGACAATGTGTCAACGCTGCGAAATCGGTTTAGTGCGTTTACATGTCGATAAGTGATTGGGGCGTTTGCAAAACATTTTATTTCGCATAATGCGTCTAAATTTATCAGAAAGCAACTTACGTGATATTTTAATAACAATGTTTATATGACTATTAACCATAATAAGAGAGTAATGACCATTTTACAATTTATATATCACATTAATATGAAACTGCAATAGAGCAATTGTTTGTGATAGAAACCTAGGCATTAGGTCGGGGAATTTTTATCGTGATGACGTGCACGCCACTTTGTTTGGCGTTGACTAAACCTATAAATCTTTTGGGCGACTTACTTCAGCGATTGTTACGCAATCCCGAAAAAATTCGTCGCGGATTTATATGAGGCCGAAAGGACAATCGGAATTCAATCTGCTTGAGTGCAGCGTGCTGCTCAAATGGAAAGCTACAAAATGCTACCATATTCATTTAAATTACGTTTGCTGTGACCTAAGTTGTAAACCGGAGTGAGCACTTCCTCATTTGCTGCTATGAAAGCGCCCAGGGTTTTTGTATTTTACGACATAAAATGAAGTTAAGTAGATTGACTCAACGCTGTTCATGATTGTGAAGCGATTCACAAGTCGTGACCAAAAATGAAACATCATACACAGGACCGTATTTATTAAAAAGATACGGGGGGAACATTTTTTTAATATCTTCAAAACCGTCAACTAGGATGAACTAAAATTTGGCATGTGGATTTACCTAAGTATTGTCCACATTCAAAAGTCTTTACTTAAAATTAACGTGCTTCAGTGGCGGAGGGGATTAGTAGCACTATTTTTCCAAATAAAAATAGTACGCCACTGTTTTTTTTTTCGAAACGCGCTATTTTTCGAATTTTACCTTCAATTTGCTACGCATAATTGTAATTTTTTCCTAGAGTGCGTTGTTTTGTAAAAATAAAAAAAACAAATTAGATAATCAAGCTTTGTTTCAATAGTAGATATGGAAATGAAAGATATAAAAAAAATTATAATATTAACCACTCACCTACCGACAAAACTGTCCATCATACAAATACTATCAGGAACAACAAAACTTAAGGATACTTTTTTAAATTCAAGTTCATCTTTTGATACTCCTATCTCTAAAGAGGACCTAAAAATGTCAGTAAATAAATACATCAATGATTTCCAAATTCCAAATATTGCAACAAATATAGCACAAAACGTCGATGAACTTAATTTATGTACACAAAATTCTGATGCAAAATTTCGAATTTTTAATATGAACATAAGGAGTATAAAACACAACATTGATTACTTAAAAATACTACTCGACCAAATATGGTACAATTTTGATCTAATAGTTTTAACTGAAACGTGGCAAGTGGTTGATATTTCTTGCTTCAATCAGCAGGGATATGACACGCTGTATAACTTTGGCACTTATAACCAAAACGATGGGGTGATAGTTTTTGTAAGAAATAAACTGCAATATAATCATGATACATTCACTTTCACCGATGGAATCAAAATTTTAAACATAATGATCCAAATTAACCATAACAAAATTGAGGTATCTGCAATTTATCGTCCGCCATGTTCAGAACCCCACGAGTTTTAAAGAATATCGAATTTTTTTTTCAAAATCAAAATAAAGTTCATTTAAAGCAACATATTTTCTTGGGAGATGTCAATATAAATATTTTGGACGATGATCCCATCACAAATGAATACTTGAATATCCTATCAAGTAACGGATTTCTGTCCTATATAAACCTACCTACAAGGTCCATCAGTGGCACATGTATAGATCACTGCTTTCTGAAAGACCTATCCAACAAAATTACTTGTATACCAATAATCCTAGAAAGCGATATTACTGACCACTTCTCCACTATTTTACTGATATCTTCAAATGAAAAACATTCTAACATTCCTACCGTTAATAACAACCAGGAAAATTACAAATTTTTTGTCGACAATTCAAAACTAATATCAAATGTCAATCAAGAATCCTGGGAACAATTATACTCTATAAATAATATAGACAAAGCAACGGGACTGTTCATAGAGAAAATAAAAAAACTAATAGATATTAGTACCAATAAAGTAATAATTAGTCACAAAGAGAAAAGCAGAAATGCCTGGTTTACCAAAGGATTAATAACATCGGCAATAGAAAAAGAAAGACTATATAATGTAATGAAACTAACGCCAACTACAGAGAATACCGACTGTTACAACCAATATAAAAATAAATTTATAGAGCTTGCAAGGCAAACCAAACGAAAACATTACCTAAATAAATTGAATAATAACTTAAATGATCCTAAGCGGCTTTGGACAACTATTGATGAGATTACTGGGAAAACAAAATTTAAAGAGTGTGTCACTGAATTAAATACAACATCGGGAACAGTATTAAAAAATACTCAACAGATATGCGATGAATTTGTACAATTCTTTACTGACATAGGCGAAAATTTAGCAAGTAATATACAAGCAAATGTACAAAATACTCAGCCTCCAAAAAGAACTTTGAACTCATTTATTTTGGATAAAGTCGAACAATATGAAGTATACACCACTGTTATGTCCTTAAAAAATCGGAAAAGTCCTGGGTTCGATGGTATTAAAAGCCATCATTTGAAAATTATAGCCGAGGACATAACAGAACCACTCACTTACCTAATCAACAAATGCTTTGAATCTGGCATATATCCCTCAATTTTAAAAAAGGTAATATAATACCGATACATAAATCAGGAACAAAAACAGATGTTAACAACTATAGACCAATATCAATAATATCCAGTGTAGCAAAGGTTTTTGAAAAAGTTTTATCTACTAGAATGATTCGATACCTCACAAAATTCAAAATTTTAAGTGAAAATCAATATGGATTTACAGAAGGGAAGACTACATCGGACGCAATAACTAAAATTGTAAATCAAATATATCAAAATATTGATAACAGAATCCCTTCAATCTGCATTTTTGTTGATTTAAAGAAAGCTTTCGACACAGTTAATCACAAATTATTATTAGAGGCATTGGAGAGAATTGGTTTCAGAGGAAACGCGTACTCACTGATCGAAAGTTATTTGTCAAATCGCCCACAATCTGTGCAGATATCAGGATCATTTAGTAAAGAAATGTATATTAAGTGTGGTGTCCCACAAGGAACTGTCTTAGGTCCGCTGTTATTCAATATATATTTAAATGATATTTTCCAAATTAATTGTGTTGGCAAAATAACTAGTTTTGCAGATGATACTGCAATATTATATGAAGGCACTGACTGGTCTGATCTGAAAAATGTTATTGAAAATGATTTTATCAAAATTATTCGGTGGTTTAACAGTAGAAAATTAAGCATTAACTACTCTAAAACACATTTTTTACCATTTGGATCTTATGCTAGACATCTGCCAAATTACACAAATTTCTCCTTCAATATTAATGATCAAAAAATGCAAATTAATAGAGTGCCCAACATAAAATACCTTGGAGTGGTCTTGGATCCTCACTTACGATGGGACATCCATGTCAATTATATTTTAAAGAAAGTTAGATTTGTATCCTACAAAATTAAATACCTTGGGAATATATTGACAGAAAAATATCTTCAAACATTATACCATGCACTGATTGAGCCTCATCTCACATATGGTATATTAGCATGGCGAGCTGCATGTTCCTCACATATCTATAATTTAGATGTTTTTCAAAAAAGTATTCTAAAAATGATATTTAAAAAACCGAAACTTTATCCCACTGAAAAATTATATGCAGATGTTCGAATGTATGATATAAGACAGCTTTATTTCTTACACAGTATCACTCACTATCTAGGACTGAAATTCATAAACTCATAAATACGAACATCAACTAAATACATAATCTACTGTAGCTAATTTTTGTCCTTTTTTGTCATTTGCATTCTACAGTTTCAACTTAAATTATTGGTCCATGTACAGGCGATGCCTTCTATTGGGCCTGTTTTGATTTTATATTTATTTACTCATATTGTTTGTTATCTTTGTACATTGAGTAAATAAATATTATTATTATTAAAAAAAAAATGAATGTTCAAAAAGACCACAATTGTGCGGCATCTTTTTAATAAAGAAAAACGTATATCCGCAAAATTTGTTGTGGCTTGATTTTGATTAAACGCATTATCTATTCTTTCACACATGCCTGTAATGTTTTCCTTAATATAACAAATGTTTTTTCATCTAAACTATCATTTTCATCAAAAGCCTTTGAAACCATTGACCATTCACTTATGTGCGCAAAACTGTATCGTTATGACCTTGACCTTACAGCGTTGAACTTATTTTGCAATTACTTAAGGCTTCGTAAGCAAAGCGTTATTCTACATAACAAAAGATCTGAGATAACAACAATCACATCAGGAGTTCCTCAAGGTTCTGTTTTATGACCGTTGTTATTTATTATACACACAGCTGATATCTTGAAATCCGTACAGTACTCACACATTCAATCTTATACTGATGACACGCAGCTTGTGCTTCATTTTGAACCATCCCTTGAGGAAACAGGCAAATGATTTAATCAACACTGACTTACGAACAGTATCTGACAATTCTAAAGACACAATTTTAAACTAAATCCTGATACAACGAAACTGTTCCGATCACAATCGAGAAAACTTGAGCAGTGGTCTGACCCTCTTCTTCAATGAACAACAACTTTATTTTTCAACTAGCTGTAAGATACCTGGTTTGATCATAGATAACAAGTCACGTTACCAACAATATATTAAAAGCAATATCTCAGGGGTGTTATTTGATACTTGTATACTTTCTCTTCTATCCCAAACCAATTAGATCTGATGCTCTTTGTCTATGTCGTCTATTATTATAAGCAAGATTGATATTTAGCAGTCCCAAAAATAGTCAGTAACATATTGTACATATTTGTAAATATGCACTTCTGTAGTTTCCTCATACTTGTTCTTCCGCCATTATCAACTAACAATGCTAGACATCGTCTCTGAATTGCACTGTTGCATGGTTTATGAGATGTTCCTATAGATACTGACTAGGTTTTCTTTTTCGCAGACACATCTTCAGCGTCTTCAAACACCTTTATCCCCGAGAAGATATGTCCTAGGCATACTCTAGTAGACGTTACCGATATACCGACATTATATGCCACAACACATTACACCTAGCTAGAATTTTGCTCGAATTTTAAGTACTTCATACTCACTGTCCGTTGAAGGTAATTTCGTGGTCGACACGACCAAGTAGTTTGCTAGAACTTATGATAAAACGTGTGAGTTTATGAACGATCACAAGCATTTGACTACGCAAAATTGAGCTTAAACCAACGGCGGATCCAGGATTTGTGTCTGGGAGGGGATCACACTGGTCAAAAAACTTGTTCAGGAAGATGTGCTTCTCGTCTTCGGAGGGGGGATGACATCAGTGCCTCTAACACAAAAATTAAAACTTGACTGGAGGACAGAAGGCAGACGACAACCCTACCCTTGTACCCTTAGGGTGCAGCCTATTGTTGTTGTAAGTTGAAAATGAACAATTTATTGTTAAATAACAAAATTAATTCTTCATTTTTGTCTTCCTGCGCATCGATTAATATTAATACTTATCATCTCCTTTGAATCCAGTGCAACAACTTTTTTGTGGTTTTGTCCGTCACAGTGGCGGATTTAAGTAATGACAAAATGGACATATATTGTTCAGCGCGTCTGGATTTAAAATTAATAACAAGAAATCAGAGTGTTGTTATATTCTTTTAATGACCATCTGCGTAATGTCTATGAAACAGCGCGTTAGCATTCAGTTTGAATAAGAAAATTTACTTTTCATTTCTGAAGAAATTTTTTGAAAAATGACTATTGCATTTCTAAAAAATTGACCGAATGACCCTTTTATTTCTCAAGGAGTGGAGGGGTTACTTTTGCATTTTGTGCTTGCAGTGATATATTATTACCAGGCATAAAGTGTTTAGAAAATAAATATCTTCGTGGTTTGAAACAGCCTCTTTCGTCTTCAATGCTTATAACCATAAACTTTCACAATACGGTGCATTTTTTTATTTGATGATATATCTATTTTCTTCATAATAATATCGTGGAAGAAATTTTTTGAATGTATAATCAATTGCATAGAAGATGAAGAGTGGGAACTTTTGGAGAAGATATAATGAATGCAAGATCTCTCCTTTCCTCCATGAACTGCACGTTTTTCCTCAATTTGATACGGTGGCATTCAGTATTGAGCGTAATGAATACTGTGCAGGTTCAAATGCAAATGAAAGAAATAGACTTGATGATGGCTGAAAGGTGCATTTGAGCAACATTAAAAAAATTAAAAGATTCGAGGAGCGAAAGCACATACGATAATTTTGTGGTGAAGGCTAAAAATAAATGGAATGAGATGGAATGGAAAGCAGCTGCCTCGCCACTGGAAACACACGAAAAACATCGAATAAATTACTACGAAGTTTGCGATTCAATGAGTAACGATTTCTAAGAGCGCGCTGAAGGATTTCGTGAAGTGAATGATGTGTTTGGTTTTTTGATTCCAGAGAAATTAGTCAATCTAGAAGATGACGAATTAGAAACCAGCGTCACATTTGATGGAAAAATATTCGGAATTTTTCACTACAGATCTAAAATATGTATTAGTCATGTATTTTTCAGAAAATCGTAATTTTACTAATGACAGCCCGCTACAGTATATTCAGATAAGAGATAGACCGGACATAAACAAGACCACGTGATCATCGAACGCTGTAACATTCGCAGGGACGTATTAAAAGTCACGCAGTACATATTTTAGATAGTAGATGCTGGTTTGCGTAACTTTGTAGTAAATTAGCACAATTCGATGTGTATACGATTGGTGATGGATATAGGATCATCTGGGGTGGGGTAAGAAATATATAATGATGTAAATATACATAAGGGTTTCAAAATTTTCGCTTCGATTTCCAGCTTCGGATGCCGCCTGATGTTTGGTGAAATACAATCGAATATAATCTCAAAATGGCGTTTAAATTAGCCTAAATTAAAAATAATCGTATATCTCTTAAAATTGCTTTTAGAATATTGATTAGTATATTTTTTGATTTCTAGGTAAATATGTAACCAAATTAAAATGTTCAAAACGTAAAAAAATGTGCATGGTTGAACATTGTCAGAAAGTAGATTCTTGAATAGGTTTTGCCAAAATGGGTTCAAAAATGTCAATAATTAATTAAAAAATACAGTAGCTTCATAATTACTTATAACTTACCGAATTTGATGAGCGACATCTTTTATTGGAAAGATGAGCTTGATGAGCTTTCATCATCGCTACTGCCTGAAGCACCAACATCAATAATGAATGGCTCGACTTGTTCCTCTAAAATATTGTCCAGTTCCCACATTCTCTTTTCAACTTTGTCTTTCACGTGCTTAATACAGTTTTTCCCATTTTTGCGCTGTTATTAATTCTAGTGCTTCTTTGAAAAGTCCTTTAAGGTCACAAAATTTAAAAGTTGTATTGTGCTTAGCTATATAATTTTTAACCTCTGCCCATATGAGCTCAATGGGATTGAGCTCGCAATGGTATGGAGGTAAACGGAGCACAGTTTTATTTTGACTTGCTGCCATTTCGTCAATGGAGTATTTTTGATATTCCGCCTTGTGATCCTTGACAATTCTTGATAATTGTACTTTCAGCATTGCTTCTTCAAAGTTGATATTTTTCGAGCGGAGCCAATTTGAACATCAACTTTCCTTGAAGCCGTTGTTGGGACCTTCTCCATTCTTCGAGAATGATAAGGCGCATTGTCCAACACAATTACTGCGTTTTTTCTCTAAGTTCGGTAAAATTTTTGAAAACCACTGTTCAAACGATTCGCCATTCATTTCCTCGTGGTAACCTCCAGTTTTCTTAGACTCAAAGCACCACAGACCGTCAACAACAAATCCATCCTCACTGCCAATATGGCAGATAATGAGCCTTTTCCCTTTACCTGGAAATCGAAGTAGTAACTGGTGTAGATTTATTTCAATAAGCGAACCTTTTTCAAATGTTTTCATCACATTCAGCGAAAAAACATAGAGACTCATGAGTATCAGATTGCTATAATTGGGATTATTTAGTCATATTGAAAGAAAGAATATTGAACGTCGTATGATTACTCAGCGCTTCACAATTTAATTTAAAGTTATAAACCTTTAAAAAATGAATGATCAGGAACCTGAAATACGCGCAAATATTAATATTAACAAATTATAACTTTATAAAGCTTAAAGTATGAATTAAAATGACTAGAAATATTAGGAACGGTACACGATATAAAACTTAGTAACTTTTTTTAAGTTTATAATATTCGACATATTTTAAGATTATATTAAAAAAATATTGAAATATCGAAAACACATAAAAACATGGCTTAAAAAAGTTCTAACAAATGAAAATGACAATAAAACATCCACGCATTTTATCGAAAGTTATAAAAGTTTTGTTACTTGTAATATGCTTTATCTGCCCCCTGGAATTAATGTTTAGAACCTGTTCCCAAGGTTTGAAAAACATCCGATTGTTGTCTATTACTCGTATTTACCTGCTGGATTTTTTAATCCGGTGGACAGTCCATCTAGATAGGCCCTCCTGGATGAAGTTACAGAATCATCAACCCATACTTTACTTGTAGTGTGTCCTGCGTTTACCCACGTTCATCAAGGTAATAAATCTTCCTGTTTTGATTTCTATATTTCCCAATTTTTGTTAAATAATCCCTCCTCCATAGCACAATTTATTCTCTATCCAGTAGTAAACTATTACGACCCCGTTTTTTCCATTTGAAATTTAAATGCTTCAGTAACGCATGGAAAGTTGATCGTTTGAAATTTGGCAACGTTGTATCTCCATTTACCTCCTGCAGTACTTTATCTATAGTAGGTATTTCATTCTTAAAGAAGAATTCATGCACTTCCTCCTAATCGCATGCTTATCAGCTTCATCCAATGATTTTACAATACTTTTGCGATGTTTACTGGTCATTGGCTCAGAAAAGGTGTGATTTTTTTTGTATTGTCATAACACATTAAACACTGATGCGCGACACGCCCCAACTTTGTGAGAAACCTTCACAACAATTTCTTTGATGGTTGATGCCTCGTTCTCCTCGCGCTCGATCTTATATATATTCAAAATGACCTCTTTCATTTCTGCACTCAGGTGTCTTTTTTAGAGCGTTTCCTAGATGGACTACATGAGTTTACATCTTCATCGGCAGTATCTGTACTACTGGGCATTTTGCGCAAGCAGTTGATAACAATAACAATCAATAACAAGGTATAACAATAACAACGACAAACTCAACAACCTAATAAGATAACAAACGAAAACGTCCAAAGAAATATCAAATTGCAATGATGCACACGACATACGTAACACGTCTGAACCTGAATGCGACTCTGCCTTGATACGACTGCTCTGCCGCTCGGCATAGGCATTTAATTGCGAATTGACCAATGAGGGCTCCTGTTTTACGTCGAGACGGCGGCGTTAGCGTGAAAATCACCCGAACCTTTTGTTTACATCCGGTCTATCTCTTATCTGAATATACTGTAGACACTTAGATAAAGTATTTTAAATCTGTGTTCCAGGTCCCGCTCGACAGACGACGATCCAGACGTCCAGGACGATCATCTGTCGGCGCCTCTACCGTCAGCCGCAGTTTCAGCCGGTTCTTCAACCAGCGAGCTGAATGCGACGAGCAATCTCGAGAAGGTCCAGGAAGATCCGGAGAGCGGCGACTCGGAAACGGCCACCGAGGTGGAAGTATCAGAGAAAGCGCTCAAGTTCAAGATCTCGACGGAGAGCAGCATATGTTCGGCGACGACGCCGCTCAGCGTGACAGGGAGGAAGAGCTATCCCGGTAGTCGAAAGGGCAGCAGGGAACGGGTGCAGCATCTGAATCATTCGGACGTCGCCAAGATGGTCCAGAAGGGCAAGCTCAGGTAACATTTTGTACGGTCTGGCGCGCCTCGGACATAAGAATAGTCTTGATAGGCGACCTGAACGGAAGAGTGGGCAAAGCTCTTGACAGTAAAATAATTGGACAACACGGAGAGGAAGTAGTCAATGAAAACGGAACCAGATGGATAGAGCTTTGTGAACAACACTCGTTAAGAATCTTAAACGGATTTTCCAACACAAAGACATACACAAATATACTTGGACTCAAAAAACAAAAAACTTGAAATCAATTATTGACTATGTCGTGATTAAGCAGGACACTTCCATAATACCCTATGATGTAAAAGTTTGGAGAGGAGCTGAGTGCGGTTCAGATCACCTGCTAGTAAAAGCACCCATTGAAATTACTTACAATAAACATCTCATATATCAAGAACAAAATAACAATGGAAAACCCACAAAGCGATATAACATAGGCAGCTTAAGGGATGAATCCACCAGTTTCCTTTACAAACTACGTTTAGCACAAAAACTGGACGAAGATATTAACGGCAAGGCAGAAGAAATGTATGAAACTTTGAAACACAAAATTCACGAAGCAGCACTAGAAGCCCTTGGTGTTAAAGATAGAACGGAACACAAAAATTCTTGGTGGACGGACGATTTAACCCAACTGGTAGAAGAAAAGAAAAACTTATATCTTAAATGGTTAACTACAAAAGGCGATGAAGATCGAAAAAGCTATAATCGTTTTAAATATATAGTAAAAAAAGAAATTAAAAAAATAAAAAACAAAACATGAGAAACCAAATGTGCTGAAATTAGCTCAATGGTAGGAGGATCTAGGTATAGAGAAGCTATAAATGGTCTTAAAACAAACACGAATGAAAGAAGAAAAATAAATCCCATAAAAATAGAACAGTGGAAAGACTACTACAATAATCTACTGGCAGAACAACGTGGAGAGTATTTAGACACGCAACTAGATATAGATCAAACGGGAGTTAACAGAGCAGATACCATTCAATTAGAAGAAATAAAAACAGCATTACAAAAAATGAAAAATAATAAAGCTCCGGGACCGGGGGATTTGCCTATCGAGTTAATTAAACACGCCACCACAAGAACGCACGAGCTACTTTGTGTAATTTTTAACAAGTGCCTGGAAGGGGGAACGATTCCCAGAGATTGGAGGAGCTCTTACATAAATTCCATTTATAAAAAGGGAAACAGGAGTGACTGTAGTAATTATCGGGGTATTAGTATTACATCGTCCATCGGAAAGCTTTACGAAAGAGTCCTAACAGCCCGAATAGAAGAAGGAAATTGAAGAACAAAGTGGATTTCGACCTGGGCGATCCTGTGTCGACAACATATTTACAATAAAACAACTGACAGAAAAGAGATTAGCAAGAGGAATGGAGCTACACGCTACTTTTATAGATCTCCGCAAGGCATTCGACTCCGTCACTTTGCAGAAATTATGGATCGCAATGAAAGAAGCAGGCATAAATAACAAATACATAAACGCCGTAAAAGCAATGTATAGAGAAAATCAAGTGGTCGTTAAAGTCGGAAATCAAATTTCTGAGGCTTTCCCACGAACAAAAGGTGTTAAGCAGGGCTCCTGCCTCTCTCCAACCCTGTTTAAAATCTATCTCTGCAGCGCTTTAAAACAGTGGATAAGAAAGTGCAGCCCCATGGGGATATGGTTAGAGAACTTTCACTTGTATACAATCCTCTTTGCAGATGATCAGGTAGTCTTTGCAGAAGACCAGCAAGACATGACTTACATGATAAACAAACTTATAGAAGAATTCACTAAATGGGGTTTGGAGATAAATATACAAAAGACACAATACATGACTATAGGAGGCACAGGACAAGACATCGAAACAAAAAGCGGAAAAATAGAAAACGTCGGACAGTACCAGTACCTAGGAGTTACAATAGATGAAAGCGGAAAGGATAATAAAGACATACTAAGGAAAATAGGAAAAGGAAAAAATATGATTAAAGCACTACATCCGATCTTGTGGAGTAAGAACCTAACAAAGAAAACAAAAAAAAATTATATATCAGGCTATGATTCAGCCAGTACTGACGTATGGGTCAGAAGCGTGAGTTGTAGATAAAAATATGTCACAAAAGCTTCTCTCAACCGAAATGATGTACTGGAGAAGATGTTCCGGTTTAACTTTACTTGACCATGTTAGAAATGAGACCATCAGAGAAAGAATGGAAGTCGAAAATACAATAATGGACGATATAACAGAGAGGCAGTTAAAATGGTATGGACACCTGCAACGAATGAACGAAGAAAGGATACCATTAAGGGTTTGGAAATGGACACCAGCACAAAGAAATAAACGAGGAAGACCACGAAGGAAATGGATTTCAAACATCCATACCGCAATGGAAAGTAGAGGACTACATGAAGGAGACTGGAACGATAGGATACGATGGCGTATGGGTTGCGAGAAGCGACCTTAGGTTGCAGAAACTCGCCATATATATAAAAAATTTCTCAAATAAATAAACAATGGAAAATGAATTATTTCACACATCATAGATATCCCCTTGTAACTTAAAATGATGAAATATTTTCACTACACGCGTCCCAGGATGCACCTGTGTGACGTACTGGGATCCGGCTGATTTCTGTCCTAAGAGTGGCTGATGAATGGCGAGGCTAGTCATGGCAACGTTGCCAGGTGATCGGTACTGTCGGCAGGGCAGGGGAAAAAATTCTATGGGGTTGTCCAAAACGGACGCAGGATAGTAAACGCATATTAAAACAAGAAAGATTGATATTCAAATCAAGTTGGGTACTTTATTTGAACGTCATTTATACCATTTATGTATGAAAAATAATATCGCTCAAATGTTCTCCACGACTGGATTTACAGACGTCCACGCGACGGTCGAAATTTTCAATGACATTTTGCAACATGGTCGGTTCTATGGCATTTATCTCGGCAATGATGTTGTTTTTGAGTTCTTGAAGGGTGGCTGGTTTGTTGACGTTGACGTTGCTTTTCAAATATCCCCATAAAAAGAAGTCCAAGGGAGTCAAATCGCACGATCTTGGTGGCCATGGCACATTTCCTCTGCGCGAAATCACGCGATCACCGAAGAAGGACTGCAATCGATGGATATTGACGTTGGTTGTGTGGCATGTTGCACCGTCTTGTTGGAAATAAACATCGTCCATATCCATTCCTTCAAGTTGCGGCAAAAAATAGTCCTCTATCATCACGTGATATCGCTCAGAATTGACGGTAACGGCGTCCCCGGCCGCATTTTCGAAAAAGCAAGGTCCGATGATGCCTTTTGACCACAATGCACATCACACAGTCACTTTTTGAGGATGCATCGGCTGCCCTTGATACTCACGGGGATTTTCGTTCGCCCAGATGCGGCAGTTTTGCTTGTTTACCGTCCCATTCAAAGTGAAATGCGCTTCGTCGCTGAACATGATTTTTGATGAAAAATTGTCATCAATTTGGCGGTGTTCAAGGAGCCAATCTTGTAGGCGTGTACATTCAAATTCTTGTGGAGAATGCGGAGCAAACTGGTTCTCGAAATGCCCAATTCTTGGGATCGACGCGTCGTTGATTGTTTCGGATCGTCTCTCACACTCTCCTTCACAACAGCAATATTTTCCGGTGTGCGAACGCTCCTTGGCCGGCCAGAGCCTGGCAGATTTGCCACAGAACCTGTTGCCTCGAATTTACGCACCAGACGACCGATGGTTGTTTCGTTTGGGCGGTTGTTGCGACCGAAATGTTCACGAAGCGCGCGAAACGGGTTTTTAATTTTTGCACCATTTTTGTAGTGCTCTTCAATAACTTTAATGCGGTCTTCAATCGAATACGACTCCATAGCGATCAATGGTAAACATTCAACTAACAAAATGACATGTCGGTGACAGAAAACAAAGATGGCGTCTATGTCAAATTGACGTTTACTTTCCTGCGTCCCTATTGGACAACCCTTTAGTACGTATGAGTACGGACTACAGACTGGTTTCTGACTTGATCTATTCAATTTTTACTTTGCGCCGTTTTTAATTTAGATGCGGGGCACTGAGCTTCGACCAGCACTGCATGGTGGGCAACAAGAAGCTCTCCTTCGACCCTCCGGAGTTCCTGGACGAATATGCGCTTACGTTGAAGAAGAAATTCGAAGAGGGTTTAGCTGCAGCCGACCAGTCAGACTCCGAGGAGGAGTACTGTCTCAGGAAGGACGGGGAATGCGTACTGTCCAAGGAGACGCTCAACTTGAATAAGAGGAATTCGGAGCACTCTGTCAAGACGCATTTGGACCTGGAGAAGAAGAGCATCCTGAAAGTGGATCGGAAAATCAACAATAATCGATCGGGTAAGCTCAATTTAAAACTAAAAACTACTTCTATATTTTCAAGGCGTATGGTTATTTGTCACTGTAAAACAATTTATTTAATCTTGCTAAATTTTTCTTGGTCATCACGCTAATTGCGAAGTATTGTAATCGCTAAAAATTCAGGAAATTAGATATTATTTTCGAATCGTCTTATGTAAATAATTCCGGTTTATATATGATCCACCCTCGTATATCACGATAAAAACTTTGTTGTTGTTTTTGCCCAAATATACAGGGTGATGCATTTGAAATGTTTAAGAAAAAGTACAATTCGCGTTTTTGACCACCCTGTATGAGCAAAAATGAAAATTCGAAAAAGTAACAAATAAGATAAAAGCTGAGGTGTGTAAGTTTATTTGATACAAAATTCAGCACTCCAAATTTCAAAATGGCGGATTGAGGGGTTGCCGAAGTGGACAAAACACCTTACATCTCAGTAGCTAATTACCAAATCTCCATTTATATCAATCTTCTTCTTTTGCAATTGGTTCATCCAAATGTACAATAAAATTTGAGGCATTCCATTTAAAAAATCACAGCTTTGATATGTAGGTCAAAATTGAGACACCCTGTATAATTGCCAATATTTCAGAAATGCGCCCTCAAATGTCATGTATAACATGCCATGAATAGATTTTCTCAAAATGTATTTGTTTATGAGTAATATTCCGTCCACACATGGATGGGCCACCCTGTATATGTCTTATTATAAACTCTAACTTGTGCTGAACATAATCCTACTGGATGCCATCTCTTCTTTTTCAGACTACACGAGCCGCCAGGGCTCGCCGCAGAAAACGCAACAGCAGGACCTGTTGTCGAAAGAGGAGCGGCTGGTGTGTCCGAATAACACGAGACAGAACAGCGTGAAGAACAACTGCGAATCGCCTCAGGAACCGATCAGCGAACAGCAGGTGACCGAAGTGAAGACGACTCGCTCGTTCCTGTCGCGCCTGCGCCAGTTGACCGATAGGTGGGGCCTGTCTGCTGCTGAGCGGCAACACTGTAAGGCTACCACCGCTGCCAGTGCCAGGAACAATAATTGTTCCAAAAGCAGTACTCCGCACAAAGGTTAGTTAGCTTTAATAATGATAATAAGCGTTTGTTATTGAGGGCGAAGTTTAAAGCTATTCTGTCACTTATCCGTTGAAAAGTATAAAAAAAATAAAATAATTGTAAACATGTTAAAGTATAAAAGATTGTAGTCACACTAGATAATGAAAATTTTATTATACATATGATATGTACACCGAAAAGAAAAGATTTTGCGAAGTGCCCTGATAGCATGAAATATTCTTTAAATATTTCTTAAAAATGTTTGCTAAATATTTGTAGCGACAGATTTTTAATATTTAATAAATAAATGTTTTATATATTGATAAAATATTCATTTTAGATATTTGTGGTATTAATTATTTATAATATTTTCGCGGTTTTTTTTTCAAAACATTTAGAAAATATATAAGGAAAGATTTTTAATAGTTATATATTTTGTGAAATATCTGATATTTTTCGTAGATATTTAGGAAATATATGAAGCAACATATTTTGAACCATTAATCTGATACATATTACCAGTGTATTCTTGAAAATGCTTCATTGGTTATTTTAGCAAAATCTGAGGAATTCTTCTCTGGGTTGATAAAGAAAATACATTCTAGATGTCAAAGAACTAAAATTGGCAACACATTATCAAACATTAAAAACATTTCGGTAGGTGTGCCACAGGGTAGCAAATTAGGTCCATTACTATTTATTTTATATACGTATATCAACGATATTCCTGATATTTTACAACACTGCAACTATTTGCTGATGATACATTTATATACAGGGTGACTTCGAAGTTGAGTCATTTATTTTAACAGTGAGTAGATCTGATCAAAAGAAATGTTTTTTCCTTTACCATTTTTCTGGTAAAATTAAAGTAACAAAGTTATAGCCCTTTGGAAGTTTGAGTACCGCCCTGTCTCAATAATATCATGTACTCGTGTTTGGCAACAACGGATATAATCCACCTTATCGGTTCATCGCATCGGAAACAAAAAAGCGAAAGAATTTGGAACGATGTTTATTTATTCAGTTCAGTTATACATACAGTTAGTGTCAGTCGCGTGTGAATAGTGTCTGTTGCGTGGCTCAAACGAAATAAAAAATGGCACATGTTTATGCGGATCGGTTTCCCAATCGAGTGCAACCAACCCCTCGTGCCTTTGTTAATGTAGTACAACGGGCTCGTGAATCAGGTGACTTAAGACCTCACAGGGGACCTCACGATCAAATACAGGTCCGCACTGAAATACTTGTCGGGAGGATACTTTATAAAACAAGGTAACAAATTTTTTTTATTTTTTTTTTATTTTTACACACATATTTTGGTTTATCTTCCTTCTACAATCATTATCTGAAAATTAATGACTCAACTTCAAAGTCACCCTGTATATATATATACGCAAAGTTGGGGTTTTCCTTTACACGACGTGTAGATCTTGAAAACATAAGCAATTTTTCTTAGTACCATATACACCAATGTCTTAAGAGAACCGAGATAAAGGGCTCTGCAACGTCAAAAATATCTGAATACCGTCCTGTAGCCGCGATATCACCGAGTGGTACAAGGTCACTGGCTCAACCCGACGACAGAACTTTGTCGGGGTCAGTGTGTCAGGTCAGTATGCAACCTTCAACCGACGGTTGCGGTCACGCGTGTAGAGGTAATCGCGTAGACGAGAATCCCTCAACAAGCACTAGAGACGTGGCTAGAGAAGTGCAAGTATCAAAAACTAAAGTGTGGCAAACGCTGCGTGAAGAGGGGCTGTATCCGTTTCACGTCCAACGTGTACAAGCCCTTCAACCTGACGATTTTCCAGCAAGAGTGCGGTTTTGTGGGTGGTTGTTGCATCAACATGACAATAATCCGGACTTTTTGAAGTGCATATTGGTGACGACGACGTTCACGCGTAATGGGGTGAATAACACTCATGTTTGGTCAGTAGAAAATCCGCACGCTGTCCGTCGGGCACATTTTCAACAAACATTTTCTGTGAATATTTGGGCTGGCATGGTGAACGCTATGCTCATTGGACCATTTATTCTCCCAAATCGATTGGACGAGATGCAATACCTAGACTTTTTACGCAACATTTTGCCTTCCTTGTTAGAAGATGTGCCATTAAGTGTAAGACAATCAATGTGGTTTCTGCGTCTGCTCGGTAGCGCATCAGCTGATTTCATTTTCTGTTGGAGCGGTATGATTTCGGGCAGAGACGTACTTAGCCCTTCTCGTCAACTGGAGAGTGAGTACTTTTTCCTTTATTTTTTTTTACTTGGTCGCCCTCGTTTCACTACACATTACCTTTGTTATTTCAAGGGTAGTTGTTTCTGAAAAGGAAATCCCCAACTTTGTGGACACCCTGTATATATACAGGGTGACTTTGAAGTTGAGTCATTAATTTCCAGATAATGATTGTAGAAGGAAGATAAACCAAAATATGTGTGTAAAATAAAAAAAAAATAAAAAAAAATGTTTACCTTGTTTTATAAAGTATCCTCCCGACAAGTATTTCAGTGCGGACCTGTATTTGATCGTGAGGTCCCCTGTGAGGTCTTAAGTCACCTGATTCACGAGCCCGTTGTACTACATTAACAAAGGCACGAGGGGTTGGTTGCACTCGATTGGGAAACCGATCCGCATAAACATGTGCCATTTTTTATTTCGTTTGAGCCACGCAACAGATACCACTATTCACTGACACTGACTGTATACAAATGAATGAAATAATTGTAAAAACATCGTTCCAAATTCTTTCGCTTTTTTGTTTCCGATGCGATGAACCGATACGGCGGATTATATCCGTTGTCGCCAAACACGAGCACATAATATTATTATTGAGACAGGGCGGTACTCAAACTTCCAAAGGGCTATAACTTTGTTACTTTAATTTTACCAGAAAAATGGTAAAGGAAAAAAACATTTCTTTTGATCAGGTCTACTCACTGTTAAAATAAATGACTCAACTTCGAAGTCACCCTGTATATATATATATATATATATCAAATAAAGACGTTGAAACTGCAATAGAGCTGTTAAATAATGATATGAAAAACGTAATAAATTGGTTAAATGTAAATAAACTTATACTAAACACAAACAAACCAAGATATACGCTAATAGGAAAATCTTTAGATCAAAATACGATAAATCTTACAATTAATCATGAAAAAATGGTGTCAATCCGATCATATAAACATTTGGGTATATACGTAGACAGTAAATTAAAATTTGAAGGGCACTATGAATATATTAATATTCAAGACAATAAATTACTTTTATAGAATTTCGCTTAGCCTAAGCGTTTATTCTAAAAAAATTGTGTACAACACTATCATTCTTCCTCATTTGTTATATTGTTCGACTATTTTGTTCAAATGAAACTGTATTTTCAAAATTATAAAATAAAGCTATGAGAATCATCTTAAATAAAAATAAATATACTAGAATAAATTTTATTCTGAAGGAACTACAATGGTTAAATATCAAACATTTCATACCCTACTTGGTTTTCATTTTCATATTTAAGTTAAAAAATCATCTTCTACCAAATCACTTAGAAATTTTATTGTACTGAACAATGAGTGCCACAATTATTCTACTAGAGGAAGTATAGACTTTCATATAACGAGCAAGTCAGTATTTCAAAAGGGATTGTACGAACTTAATAAATTAAGTAATGATATCAAGATGTGTGTCAGTTTGAAAATGTTCAAAGGGAAATTGAAAAAATATCTCATGGAAAACCAGAATTCATGGTAGTGAAATTTTGTATAAGAATATGTAGTCTTGAAGACATAATATATTTTATGATTTACATACTGTGTAATATGGATATTATGGATATTGTAGCATTAATGCTAAATAAATCTGAAACAAAACAAATGTAGTAATTGGTTTAATTTTGCTAGAAAGACATCACTAAAATATTCGAGGTTGTTCTACATCTTGCAAATCCATTTCCTTAAAAAAAAAATTATTATGAAATATTATTGGATACATAAGCTGCTTTCCAGTGGTTTTTTTGTTTGAGAGTGATACTCTACTGAACTGCTCCAAAAAGTGTATATACAGGGTGTAAAGTTAGTAGAGGACCTCAAAACCTATCGGGTGAACCCCTATATGTGTGGTCCGCAATTTTATAGGTCAGGAGATATTTGCAATATTGTGAAATTTTGAAAAAAACGGGATAATGAACTTTCAATCGCAATTACAACCAAACCATTAGGTGTAGGCCTGTGATTTTTTAGTTAGCAATGGTTATATCACTTTTTTATTAGAAATCAACGAAAAAAATCTTAAATTCATTTTTTTGTGAAAAATCTCTTCCATCCCTCAACGAGGGCGATAAAAAAAATTAAGGTAGCGTTTCGTTATTCATTTTATTGTAAAAACTGTTTCAATCCATATAAAATAAAGCCTGAAAATTTCAGCTTTTACATTTTTAGTTGCAATGAAAGTGTATTACGATGTATTACTTGAAGAGGAAGGAATGTATTGACGTGCATTATTCCAAAATTACGCATCTACCTAAAAAGGGATGACTTTGATGATCGATTCAATTACACGTTGCCTTAAGAACATCCTGGGTATTCTAGACTTCTGTTAGACTAACCATAACCGAATGTTCTGCAGCGTCAAAAAGCAAACACAGAAAGATAGACACGTCGAGCGCGGGATGTTGCAAGGGTAGCGACCTGCACGAAGGCTCAAAGGCAAGCACCTTACCGAAAACAAAACGAACCGGCGGTGCCGGTAAAAAGAGCTGGAAGTTCCTGTCGATGGGCAAAGGAGGCAAGGGTTGGGCTTCGGACGCGGCTGTCGATGAGATGGAACCGGTCGCCGTTGCTATGGCAGAAGGGGAAGGCGACGACCAATCAGTGCCGTCCACGTCGAGAGTACAGAGCAACTGCGCCAGTCCTAATTTCAGCAACGTCAAAGGTACGGACCGAAATTACTGTTTACTGTTCAGTGACCAACGGCAAACTGTACTCGTAGTTGCTTACGAACTGGCGATTTTCTGACCTGTGCTAAGTTGTTGATCGTAAGCACGATTTCAAGAGGAATGTACCAGGCCTGTCAACTGTCAAAGAGTGAATAATAAGAGAAACTTTAATTCGTATTCCTCCATAATTAATTTAGTGATTTAGATACAGGGTGTTTCAGTTTACTGTTGCATAACTTTAAGATTCGATAGAACTTTTAAAATTAATGCATAAAGTCTATATAAACTTGGGTCGAAAGATGCGTGGCTTCCGAAATACGGGGTGTTTAAATTTACTTTCTAAAATAGTTTTTTTTTAAATATTTTGAACAATATTTGATGTATAATAGTGAAAACTGGTATACCAGGGTTTTTTAGTACGACAAAACGAACCATGGGCATAGTTTTACTGTAGCCGCTAGAGGGCGCTCTCTACTGTACCTGTAGTGTATTAAAATGACCGAAAAATTTTTCTTGGTGCAATTTTTTGCTTTTTGAATAAAAAAACTAATTCTTCGCACTTTTCAACATAAAAAAGCTCCGTTGTGAGTTTTCGTTATAGTTAGCCGTTTTTGAGATATTTCGATTTTTAAGGTTCGATGCATTTTTAATTATTTATGGGAAAATAATATTTTTTTTGCATTTTCGATTTGGGCATTACAAGTAATTATGATGATCGTTTAGATTGTGTTTTTAAACGCAGCAATAATTCCTAACTCCAAATAAACACAAAAAAACAGAATATTAATTTTTTTAATTTTCCAATATTATTTTTAACAAATTAAATTAATTATTTACAACTAAAATGCTGTTGGATAGTTAGGACAAACATACAAAATCTAAAGTAGTTGCTCGAAATGTAAACCCAATTGTTCAATACACAATTCACATCTACGAATGATCGAACGTGGTATAGCATTATTCAAATAAGGCCTTATTTCATCACATGCATTCCTGATTCTGTCTATTAGCAATATCTCTTATGGTTACGGGAGTCTGGTACACTTTTTCTTTTAGAAATCCCCACACAAAGAAATCTGATGGACTTAGGTCAGGGGATCGTGGAGGCCAGGCGACTGGTCCTCCACGGCCGATCCATCTTTCTGGATAATTTTCGTCCAGCCAGTTTCTAACTATTCTCGAATAATGAGCTGGACAACCATCAAGCTGGAACCAGGACAATCTTCTTAAATCTAACATAACATCATCCCATATATTTGCAGCATTTAACCTTGCAGGCAAAAGGTATGGTCCAAATACTATTTTAGAAAGTAAATTTAAACACCCTGTATTTCGGAAGCCACGCATGTTTATATAGACTTTATGCATTAATTTTAAAAGTTCTATCGAATCTTAAAGTTATGCAACAATAAACTGAAACACCCTGCATAGAGTATGGGAAATTATTTATAAACATTAAAGATACCTAACCTCAATTATGAACGTCAAACATTCAAAAACGCCAGAAGATATCTCCGTGTGTCTTAACAGCGGGAATGGGGGAGGTAAGATTGTGTCAAATCGTAAGCGTCGCTCAGTTAGTTTTATTTAGGTTAGGTCAGAATGTGTGCTGTTCATAAAAGAAACTTATGAAGTAATGAAATGTCAAGTAGTATGACAATTGACAATTAGTTGTCATAAGTTGCCCGCTAACCATGCTTGTCGCGTAGTAAATTCGTTTTGAATAAACTTGAGTAAGTTCAAAGCCTGTGTCCACTCATTTTGAATTCACCTTGCTAACGGTCATGGCGGAAGGAAATGAGTTCTATTACTTTCCGGACAAACCCTGTGTAGTCTTTGTCATTAAAATGATGACCTATACTTGAAAAAGTCCATCATAGTTTTGTTAATAATCACTAGTGTTTAGAACCTGGAACACCAAATGGTTTTAAATGGCAATAAAACAGACATATTTGAACTACGATACAATTAACCTGAAACACATATCTACAGGGTGTTCGAAAAATAGACGGAGATATTTCAGAGAGTGATTCCTTGTTAAAAAATATGGAAAAAATGCCTATAAACATGGGTCTGGTAATGCATAGTTTTCAAGATACAGAGTCATAAATCGGAATAACCTTTTTAGAGAAATTTCGCAAATAAAATCGCGTGAATAATGAAAAATTAATAAACTAAAAAACAAAGTAAGGTACGAAAAAAATACAAGAGGCAAATATGTTGTCTTTTTAGATGCTCAATGAAACAACAAATATTAAAGTTACAAAAAATGCAGTCGTGTACATTTTTTTGCCAATATTATTCGCCAAGGTGTCCCCGGGACGCCACTGGACCTAATAATTGCAACATAGCTAGAGCTAGTTTAGCCTCTTAATACAACAAATAATATTGCCAAATTTCAATAAGATCGAGTAAATATTTTGTACGATATTAATAAAAAATAAAATACTAAGCGTATCACCCTGTATCTGTAAAATTCTGAATTTCCCGACCCATCTTTATAGAAACTTTTTTCACATTTTTTAACAAGAAATCACTCTCTAAAATATCTCCGTTTATTTTTCGAACACCTTGTATATTACTTTTAACACGCTTTTATTGAAATCTTTGAGCATCAAGGACCGATGACATTATCCACCAGGATTGATAAATTCTTTTATATACTAAGTGACATATAAATCCGAACACCCAGTTTAAATGGTTTTATTTTAATAAAATTTTGTATAAGTACTTAATGAAGCATAATAAGTAAATGATAAAAATTTCAAAATGATTGCACTGCTTTAAAGCCCTTTGACCTTTAATAATGTGTGGATGCACCCTGATGTGCTACGCATTCTCCAACGCGCCTAGGCATGCTTCTGATCAGGTGGTCAATGTCCTCCTGTGGTATCTCATTCCAGGCAACCACCAACTCCTCTCGAAGTGCTTCTACAGTCTGAGGAGGACGTTGCAAATTGAGCAATCTCCTACCCATCATATCCCACACGTGCTCAATTGGGGATAAGTCGGGAGATCTTGGTGACCATGCTAACAATGTGACATCATTATGTAGAAAGAAGTCTATTGTGACTCTTGCAACATGTGGTCGGGCATTATCTTGTTGGAAAGTTGGATCTGCCAGGGTGTCAAGATAGGGTAAAAGATGGGGTTCTAGAACTTCGTGGATATAACGCTGCGCATTCATGTTACCTCTGATGAAGATTAAAGGTGACCTGGAACCATAAGCTATAGCACCCCAAACCATAACTCCAACAGTGTGATGAACATGTCTTTCAACAAAAAACTGTGGATTCCTCCTTTCACCACGTCGCCTTTTAACCCTGGCACGACCATCGTGCATGCCTAAACAAAATCGAGACTCGTCACTAAAGACAATACTGTTCCATTCCTGATCCAGAGTGACCGTTGTCTGCACCACTCAAGGCGATTACGTCGGTGTTCTCGATTTAAAGGGAGGACCCAGTGTGGCCGGTATGAAAACAAGCCAAAACTTCTCATTCGTCGGTAAACACTTCGCATGCCAATAGGTCTTCCGTGTTCTGCAAACCATTCATTTGCAATGGACCTGGTAGTGGAGAAACGGTCCCTTAAGACCAATAATCTTAGGCGGCGATCTTCACGGTCTGTTGTTCTACGGCGGCGTCCAGTGCCCCTTGCTCTTTGCGTACGGCCTTCTCGAAGCCATGCCTGACAAAACCTAACCACAGTGTCTACACTTCTTTGCACTCTAACTGCAATTGCCCGAAAAGAAAGTCCAGCTTCCCGAAGTCCCACTATACGGCCCCTATCAAACTCACTAAGTTGACGAAATCGTACAGGTCTCCGTACTCTAGGCATCGTAACCGATCGTAAAGGATGTCAAGAACCAAAATCCGCCAACGTTGATTCTTTACTGCGGCTGAAATATTCATTTTTAGAGCGTTAGTGAATTAAAAAAAAAGCAGTATAAAAACCGGAATGTCCAACTGATAAGGCTGAAAATTTGTTCACTTGTTATTTACAGTAAGATAAATACATTCACCAACTTTTATTAAAATAAAACCATTTAAACTGGGTGTTCGGATTTATATGTCACTTAGTATAGATCGTCTGTAGGGGATTAAGAGACATAGAGCTGGCGCGCAATCTGCGCGTGCGTGCAGTTTCAGACTTACTCTTTGTTGGTAAAGGCACTCGGCACAGCACAACAAAGGCAGACAGTTTTTCAAGATAGTGCATTCTCACCTTGTTCATTGCGAATGTTACCATTAATCTAGGCTTGCGACTGTTTGTTGCTTGACAAGATTATGTAGTGTAAGATCTTTAAACGGTATTCGGATTGAAGAACTTGATAGATCTAAGTTAACAGGAAAATGCAACAGTGAAGCTTTAAATGAAATGTTTAGATTACGAAATGATTCGTAAGATATGTCGATAACATATGTCCACAAAAAACTAGAAAAATGAAAAATAGATAGTTTAAAAAAACTAAAAAAACACCCTTTATAGCCAACCGAACTGAAAACTATAAAATAATTTTTAATTACAAAGAGCTTATATTAGAGTAGTAGACGGTCGAACAATCAATCATAATTATTGACCTCAAAATAAAATTATAATAAAATTTAAGTGATTAACAAAATAATTCAATTCAGACTAAAAAGCGTGGGGCGGATTTCACTACATTTTCATAACTCTCCTCTTATACAGGGTGACTTTGAAGTTGAGTCATTAATTTTCAGATAATGATTGTAGAAGGAAGATAAACCAAAATATGTGTGTAAAAATAAAAAAAAATACCTTGTTTTATAAAGTATCCTCCCGACAAGTATTTCAGTGCGGACCTGTATTTGTGAGGTCTTAAGTCACCTGATTCACGAGCCCTTTGTACTACATTAACAAAGGCACGAGGGGTTGGTTGCACTCGATTGGGAAACCGATCCGCATAAATCCGTAATGCCGCGTAAATAAGAATGATGTCCACAAGTTCAGCATTTTCGTAAACATGTGAAATTTTTGATTTCGTTTGAGCCACGCAACAGACACCACTATTCACTCACGCGTTACCGACTGACACTGTCTGTATACAACTGAATAAAATAATTGTAAAAACATCGTTCCAAATTCTTTCACTTTTTTGTTTCCGATGCGATGAACCTATAAGGCGGATTATATCCGTTGTCGCCAAACACGAGCACATAATATTATTATTGAGACAGGGCGGTACTCAAACTTCCAAAGGGCTATAACTTTGTTACTTTAATTTTACCAAAAAAATGGTAAAGGAAAAAACATTTCTTTGATCAGATCTACTCACTGTTAAAATAAATGACTCAACTTCGAAGTCACCCTGTAGATAGTCTCCAATAGAATGATTGTAACATTTAACATAACAAACACCCCACGCTTTGTACGCTTTATTCAGTTAATTTTATTATAATTTTATTTAACGAACCTCCCTCGTCATTTGTGTTGCAGGAGGTGGTACTCCGCAAACGTCGCCCCATAAAAAAGACTGCCAGGAGCGACATCAGCCTCAGCTGTTGAACTCGGTCAGCAACAATGTAGTAGACAAATGTATCGCCAAACTGCAGGAAATGAAAGCCGAAGAATTGTCCGTAGCTGTCGTGAAGGAAAGGGAACCGCCTCCAATGATATGACAAGAGGTGAGGATATACGTTTATCCAAGAAAAAATGAGTAGAGTAACAATAATTGCGTCAAGACCTTCAAGCATTTAAACATTTCTAGACGCGGATGTAGAAGGTAATTAAGAAAATGCTGCATAGAAAGTTTCGAACTCAAGGTACTTTCTGAAACAGACGGACATACCGTTTTAAGTTTTTCCTTACTTTATTTGTAGTGGGAACCTTATTTTTGCAACAACCCTCGTACTTATTACAGTCAATTACGCGTGGAGTTACTATCAATGTTTGCACAGATTTTACAATAATATGGACCCTACTAACTCGACGATTTTAATGTTTCCAGATGCCCCCCGCTGAGCGGGAGACCACGTTCGTCGGCTACATCTTCTGTCGATGCTGTAAATATAAGCCAAATCCCAAGGAGAATGTGTAATGATAGCTCTACCAGTGTCCTATTTATTTCCTTTCTCTTCAGACTATGTCTTTATACATGATTCCATGGCCGGTTGTATATTCCGTTGTGACTTTTAAATATTTGTGGTTTCATTCGCCAAACATGGGGCATGCAAACCAAAGGATAAGTTTTAGATGTTACATAAATGCGAATAATTGCCCCTTGATTTTTTGTCCTTCATTCTGACAAAATGTAAAGTACAAACTAGCTAAAAAGGTTTTAATATGCGTAACAGGAACACTCCTACCGTAGCCTGCCATGGAATCGTATATCTACTCTACGAGGGCGGACCGATAAATACTTAGTCAACACAAGAAAAACGGAAATTTGGAAAAGTGGCGATTTATTTCTCAATATACTCTCCTTTTAACTCATTATGCTTACAAAACAATCCCAAAAACCTGATAAGCGTTTAGAGATGAAAAGTTCGCAACTGAACGTAAATTCGCAACATCACTGGTTGCCTATGGGTAGACCTCGATACCGTGTTATTTCCCAAAATAATGTCGCGGGTAAAAGAGTTTACGTCCCAAACCAAAACAAACAACTAAACGTAAGGTAGATGCATAAAGAAGGTGCTACTCCATAAACTGGTGATTCGGGCCGAACATCCCAAAATGTGGAAATCAAAGGGATGACCCACGTACAACCAAAGCCGCAACAGGAAAGGAAAAAAAATTAGGGACTCCATACAATCAATGTCAAAAGTAGGAGGGCGTTCCAAAATTTTATACTCCACGGAGCCGATGCCAAAACAACTTATAATAACGAATGCGAAGTTGCGATTTCCCAAATTAAACTGTCTATAACATTCTGCCCAGTTTTGCCCAATGAAAATAAATCGATCCCAAAAACCATGCAAAGTTTGGAACTGAACGTAAATTCGCAACATCACTGGTTGCCTATGGCTAGACCTCGAGACCGTGTTATTTTCCAAAATAATGTCGCGGGTAAAAGAGTTCACAACCCAAAACAAAACAAACAACTAAACGTAAGGTAGATACATAAAAAAGGTGCTACTCCATAAACTGGTGATTGGGGCCGAATATTCCAAAATGTGGAAATCAAAGGGATGACCCACGCACAACCAAAGCCGCAACAGGAAAGGAAAAAAATTACGGACTCCAGACAATCAATGTCAAAAGTAGGAGGGCGTACCAAAATTTTATACTCCACGGAGCCGACGCCAAAACAAATTATAATAACGAATGGAAGTGGCGATTTCCCAAACCAAACTGTCTAATATTCTACCCAGTTTTGCCCAATGAAAATAAATCGATCCCAAAAACCTGACAGGCGTTCAGAGATGAAAAGTTCGCAACTGAACGTAAATACGCAACATCACTGGTTGCCTATGGGTAGACCTCGAGACCGTGTTATTTCCCAAAATAATGTCGCGGGTAAAAGAGTTTACGTCCCAAACCAAAACAAACAACTGAACGTAAGGTAGATACATAAAGAAGGTGCTACTCCATAAACTGGTGATTCGGGCCGAACATCCCAAATGTGGAAATCAAAGGGATGACCCACGCACAACCAAAGCCGCAGCAGGAAAGGAAAAAAAATTAGGGACTCCAGACAATTAATGTCAAAAGTAGGAGGGCGTACCAAAATTTTATACTCCACGGAGCCGATGCCAAAACAAATTATAATAACGAATGAGAAGTTGCGATCTCCCAAATCAAACTGTCTAATATTCTACCCAGTTTTACCCAATGAAAATAAATCGAGCCCAAAAACCTGACAGGCGTTCAGAGATGCAAAGTTCGGAACTGAACGAAAACATGCAACATCACTGGTTGCCTATGGGTAGACCTCGAGACCGTGTTATTTCCCAAAATAATGTCGCGGGTAAAAGAGTTTACATCCCAAACCAAAACAAACAACTAAACGTAACGTAGATACATAAAGAAGGTGCTAACTCCATAAACTGGTGATTCGGGCCGAACATCCCAAAATGTGGAAATCAAAGGGATGACCCACGCACAACCAAAGCCGCAACAGGAAAGGAAAAAAAATTAGGGACTCCAGACAATCAATGCCAAAAGTAGGAGGGCGTTCCAAAATTTTATACTCCACAGAGCCGATGCCAAAAAGAAATAATAACGAATGAGAAATTGCAATTTCACAAACCGAACTGTCTAATATTCTACCCAGTTTTGCCCAAGGAAAATAAAACGATTCCAAAAACCTGACAGGCGTTCAGAGATGCAAAGTTCGGAACTGAACGAAAATATGCAACATCACTGGTTGCCTATGGGTAGACCTCGATACCGTGTTATTTCCCAAAATAATGTCGCGGGTAAAAGAGTTTACGTCCCAAACCAAAACAAACAACTAAACGTAAGGTAGATACATAAAGAAGGTGCTACTCCATAAACTGGTGATTCGGGCCGAACATCCCAAAATGTGGAAATCAAAGGGATGACCCACGCACAACCAAAGCCGCAACAGGAAAGGAAAAAAAATTAGGGACTCCAGACAATCAATGTCAAAAGTAGGAGGGCGTTCCAAAGTTTTATACTCCACGGAGCCGATGCCAAAACAAATTATAATAACGAATGAGAAGTTGCGATTTCCCAAATCAAACTGTATAATATTCTACCCAGTTTTGCCCAATGAAAATAAATCGATCCCAAAAACCTGACAGGCGTTCAGAGATGCAAAGTTCGGAACTGAACGAAAATACGCAACATCACTGGTTGCCTATGGGTAGACCTTGAGACCGTGTTATTTCAAAAAATAATGTCGCGGGTAAAAGAGTGTACATCCCAAACCAAAACAAACAACTAAACGTAAGGTAGATGCATAAAAAGGTGCTACTTCATAAACTAGTGATTGGGGTCGAATATCGCAAAATTTGGAAATCAAAGGGATGACCCACGCACAACCAAAGCCGCAACAGGAAAGGAAAAAAATTACGAACTCCAGGCAATCAAAGGCAAAAATAGGAGGGCGTTCCAAAATTTTATACTCCACAGAGCCGATGCCAAAACAAATTATAATAACGAATGAGAAGTTGCGATTTCCCAAATCAAACTGTCTAATATTCTACCCAGTTTTGCCCAATGAAAATAAATCGATCCCAAAAACCTGACAGGCGTTCAGAGATGCAAAGTTCGGAACTGAACGAAAACACGCAACATCATTGGTTGCCTATAGGTAGACCTCGAGACCGTGTTATTTTCCAAAATAATGTCGCGGGTAAAAGAGTTCACAACCCAAAACAAAACAAACAACTAAACGTAAGGTAGATACATAAAAAAGGTGCTACTCCATAAACTGGTGATTGGGGCCGAATATTCCAAAATGTGGAAATCAAAGGGATGACCCACGCACAACCAAAGCCGCAACAGGAAAGGAAAAAAATTACGGACTCCGGACAATCAATGTCAAAAGTAGGAGGGCGTTCCAAAATTTTATACTCCACGGAGCCGATGCCAAAACAAATTATAATAACAAATGAGAAGTTGCGATTTCCCAAATCAAACTGTCTAATATTCTATCCAGTTTTGCCCAAGGAAAATAAAACGATCCCAAAAAACCTGTTAGGAGTTCAGAGATGCAAAGTTCGGAACTAAACGTAAATACGCAACATAAAGAAAGGTGCTACTCCATAAACTGGTGATTGAGGCCGAATATCCCAAAATGTGGAAATCAAAGGGATGATCCACGCACAACCAAAGCGACAACAGGAAACAAATGACGGACTCCAGACTTCTGTCAATTGAAGTGCAGGACTCCAATATACGTGGGAAGTGGGCAGTAGTAACACACGGTTTCGGGGACTCACTTTACTCAAACTTTACAAACAAAAATAATCTAACAGATCAAACTCAAACAGATGTGATACATTCGACGGTTGGCGGCCGACTGCCGCGTCACTTTCGGTTCAAGGTGAACCACTTTCATCGGCCTTAAGGCTACGGTCAGTCCAGACATTATTAAGGCTACGAAGATCACTCGCGCACTACACAATCAATGCCAAAAGTAGGAGGGCATTCCAAAATTCTATACTGCACATAGTCGATGACAAAAAATAATAATAACGAATGAGAAATTGCAATTTCACAAACCGAACTGTCTAATATTATACCCAGTTTTGCCCAATGAAAACAAAACAATCTCAAAAACCTGACAGACGTGCAGAGATGGAAAGTTCGCAACTGATCGTAAATACACAATATCACTGCTTGCCTAGGGGTAGACCTCGGACCGTGTTATTTCCCAAAATAATGTCTCGGGTAAAAGAATTTAGCTCGTAGCCTAATTAGACCGATTAAAGATTAAACCAAAGAGGAGAATAGTCACCATACACAGCATCCAAGTGCTCTTTGATGTCGCTGTGCGATTTCCCGTCCGAAAACAAGAATCGATTCACCGAGCGATACTGTTTTTCCATTTTTCCAAAATCCGCGGACACGCCCGCGTCCACACGCGGTCAAAACAAAACTACGAGGCTGGTGAGCTAAGTAGTTATCGGACAGCCCTCGTAAATCCCCTCTAGTGTACGTACCAGTGAAAAAGACATTTCGGGATCTCTCTTAGTATTAACCTCATAAAGAATGAAGCTCGGGTACACAGTAGGCCTAATTCGCTCCGGTGGCAGATGAGACTCTTGAACACAAAAGAAGCTATACACATATATAGGACATATCAACAAAGAGATCTCCTTCCGCGAAACAAAAGTGGAAACAGAGGAAACAAAGTATTCGTTATTTAGATATACCAAGATGTATTTGTAACTACGATGGTGTTTTTGCCGATTTCTTAATACGAGAAAAAAAATTATTATATTTTACTATTATGCTATTCCCAAAGCGCACTACATCATGCAGTTAATTTCAACTTGTTTGTTCAAGTGAATACAGTAAAAGTAACAAATTTAACTAATGAAGTGCGTCATTAAAGCTTCGGTAGAAGTCTGGTGCGAAAATGTAATTGTGCATCATATATTTTCACAGCAAATCGTTATACTGATTGGTGATACACAAAATATAAAACTCCATCTCTGTTTTAGAAAAAATTATGCATTTACAAGAAAACACAACGGTGGCACATGCTTTATGTACCTTAATTTTAATTTGAGTTATTTCAAGACAAACTTTCATATAAACATAAATTCTTCGTTCTGCAGACACAAAAATGTTTTTTCGTAAATATCTTAAATATCCTTCACCGAATTTTGTGGTAATTTGGCGGTGGTATTTATAACATTAAGGAGCTAATTTAGCCCTAACTTGATTAAATTTATGAAGTCCAGTGACCACGCAAGGATTATGGGGAAAAGATTCTTTTAGAAATTATTTTTTATTACTTATTATGTAAATCAATTGCCATAAAATAGCACAAGTATGCAGGAAATAGTTAAGTATGTATAATGGATATTGTATCATTTGAAAATCTACAAATCCAAATTAAGAATCTTAAAAAGACTGTCGTTTACCAATATGGGAATCCCACCATCATCAAGAATTCCAGGTTATCGTTTGGTGATCAAATTTTGCAATGTCATCACCTTTGGAATAATGAACGTGAAAGAATCTTCAAACATTATCAAACCCACAGCGGTTACTTTATTTTTCGCGGAATATAAAATGTCAAATTGCTTCAGTCAGAAAATAACCCGCTGCAGGCACAAAACATATGGAATTTGACCACCGGGCAATTTTAATGGAAATTGGTATAGTAATTGTAATTGTGCTAATCAATGAGTGCAAAGCCGAGAAATGCGTTCTGTTGAAGATACAGGGTGTTAAAGTTAGTGGGTAAGCCTGCCTTCATCGTTTTATGAAAACTAACTCGTCTTTATTGCAGACTTCACAGATTGCAAATTCGAACACGTAGTTCGTCAACAGTGTTCACCTTAGTTTTATACACTAACTATTTCATTTACCCCAAACCAGAAAAGAAATCAAGAAGGTGAAAAACGATCTGCATGAACTTGCGAAGCCTCGGTAGCATTTCGAAGACGCTCACCGGAAATTAAAATAATTTGGACATTTTTGTTTTTTCAAAACCGATGTGTAAAGGTTTTGTTTACTAACGCGGCCAGCGCCTGGATTGAGTACTGATGCGCATCGTCCGTGTTCACGTTTGATCTGATCAAGGTGCAGGACCGGATTAGGTTTTGTTTAGCATCTGATTAATCTTAAAACTTTGAGGGATATGTTGCTAGAAAAAAACTGTTCGTTCTCCACGATCTACGAGGGCGGTCCGATATTTTTTTCAAATTTTACGTTTTCCTTTTTAGGCCGCCATCGTGTATGCGGTGTAAAACTGTTCAGCATGTTCCATTTAAAAGGTGTGAATTTTGCAGCTCCCTGATAAAGTAGGCGTAGTTATTTATCCTCTTTCCAAAATTTAGTCGAAAACTAGGAAAAAAATGATAAAATAACTAAGCAAATGATAAAATCCTACAGTATATTATATCAATCTTCTATTTTTTGCATGGTCTTTCCAAATATCTGATACAAAGTGTCCATTAAAAAAACAAGGTTGTTGTGTCCTCTGAATTGTGCAACACCCTGTATCTTTCCAATTAATTTGAAGATACACACCCATAAAATGTTAAATTGTTGCGCAAACCGTTTTTGAATATCTTATATAGCTCCTCATGTCGATCTTATGTGGGACGCCCTGTATACAGGGTGACTTTGAAGTCGAGTCATTAATTTTCAGATAATGATTGTAGAAGGAAGATAAACCAAAATATGTGTGTAAAAATAAAAAAAATAATAAAAGAATGTTACCTTGTTTTATAAAGTATCCTCCTGACAAGTATTTCAGTGCGGACCTGTATTTGATCGTGAGGTCTTGGAGCACCGGCATGCCGTCCCCTGTGAGGTCTTAAGTCACCTGATTCACGAGCCCGTTGTACTACATTAACAAAGGCACGATTGGGAAACCGATCCGCATAAACATGTGCCATTTTTGATTTCGTTTGAGCCACGCAACAGACACCACTATTCACTCACGCGTTACCGACTGACACTGACTGTATACAACTGAATAAAATAATTGTAAAAACATCGTTCCAAATTCTTTCGCTTTTTTGTTTCCGATGCGATGAACCGATAAGGCGGATTATATCCGTTGTCGCCAAACACGAGCACATAATATTATTATTGAGACAGGGCGGTACTCAAACTTCCAAAGGGCTATAACTTTGTTCCTTTAATTTTACCAGAAAAATGGTAAAGGAAAAAAAACATTTCTTTGATCAGATCTACTCACTGTTAAAATAAATGACTCAACTTCAAAGTATATTGTGTGTTCACGTGATTTTATTATATCGTTATTTTCACTGAATCCATTAAAGATTAGTTACTGTTCGTGAAATGTTGCGGGTAGGCATACACACTAGGGCCAACCAAACTTGAACATCCAGTATCTCCAATAAAAAGCATTCTGAGCTTCGGAACTTTTGATCAGCACAAAATAAACTAGCACTATATCAATTTTCATCAAATTTGGTTGGTGCCCAAATTCCGTACGTTTGTGACTGGTCCCCTATAAACTGATCCGCTTATCAAAATAGCAGACTGTCAATGTGTCGTGTCCAAGAATACTCGATTGCACTAAAAAAAAATGTGTGTATATACTTTATCAAAAAGCAAATGGTTGCAAACCACTCCATTTTACTTGATTATGATCCAAATAATGGATATTACGTTAAGCCTATACGAAATTTTGACCAATTGGACATTGATTTTCAGAGGGTAGGAGAAAACTAAGGGTAATTTAGGAACAAGTGCAAACGTTAGTCTTATGAGAATATTTTGTTAAGGAGGATAAATCCTCCATTGAGTTTTTTATCTATCTTATAATGTTGATATTCGGGGTCTTGAAGAATTTGCCTCCATATCAAGTAAAGTGGGAAAATGATAAGCTGAATGTTATTCGATATGGTTAAAAGCCGTTTTTCCGCATACCATTTCGTGTACCGTTTATGTTAGTTTCGAAAATCGATATTGTTTGGATCAATTATCCTGAAATGTTGCAGCGTCTCTTATTATGGAAATTAGTACAATGTGTTAGTATCTATTTTAAAAAGTATCTTTTTAGATAGTTGTTTACTTTGATCCAAAAAAGGAAACATCAAATCTATTTAACAAATCAAATTTTACAAGGTGTCTCAAGAAGTAGTTCGCAAATTAAGCCTGCACGAAACTCATTTATTTCCTAACGTCTATCGCAATATTCATAACATATAAGTAAATTTAATTTAAATTTTTAACCTTATCGACCAGCCAATTTATGCTATAATAACTTTTTTAAGAAGGTCTTAAATAGTTCTATTAGACCAAAAAAAAAATACTATATTTTTCAATCCTTAAAAACTTTTATTTAAAAAATATATTATTCTTAGACATTAGAAAACGCTGTATGCCATGTTTGGCCATATTAATGTGCTATGACGTCATACCAGTTGTAAACAGCATCTGACAGTAGCATAACCTCTAAAACCTTTAAGCATATAAACATGACATCTACTAGTTTACAAGAAAAATATAGTAGATAATTATTGCTGTTTTATCGTCCAAAAATGTAAAAAAAAACATCGATAAAGAGCCCAGAGGAATGCATATAGGCAATACGTGAAGTTCGGTACATATTTTACATTTTACTGTGCGTCACCGTAGGATTTTCTTACGAATCCAAAGTCCATGATTGTGTTTTCAATAAAACGAGAATCGACAACTTTTTACGTTGATTAAGGATGTTTTAGAAATACTTAAAGAAGACAATTTCAATCCACGAGTGACATACGGATGACGTTTCTTTGTTTACAATTTCTATGACGTCATATCATGACCGATAGCATATTAAAAAATCTTACTTTTTTAAAAATTGATATCGATATATTTAGTTTACCTAAGAAATACTCATTTAATCTATGAAATTGGATATAAGTCAGGACGTTTGCGATTATTTCTGTGGTATCGGTAATTGAAATTTTGCAAAAGAGAATCTAAGTTCCAGATTATTGCATACAGAAACAGGTAAAGATACATATATATCCATATGTGTCAAATAGGAATTGAAGAGCAGAAACAAACCTTGAAATGAATATATGAAACATTTTGATGTAGTATAAATAACACAACAGTTTTGTCGACGCACAACAGCAACTTCTGTGATTAAATAATTACATCACCAACTACATCACATATTATTCTTTTTTTTAATAATACTAACATCTCTCAATTTGCTTATTAAATTAACTCAAAAGGTTGTGGTATTCTTTAACAATTGCTTGGTAATTTTTTCCGACAAATGAACTTTTTGAGATGCCTTGAATAAAATAATCAAAACCAAATATTTCACTTTGTACTGGTAGATATTCTTTTAAAAAGATATTTATGTAAATTATATATGTGATTCTAGTCTATTGATTATTGATATTTAGTGAATCGTTATTTTATATGTGTGCATTTATAGCTTTAAGAAATAGTCATGTTTTCAGAACCAAATATCTTCCAACTTCATATACAGAGCGACCATGTTCGAATGATGACATTGTATTTATAGTCAGTTTGGTTTTATAGAAATATGGACGCCCTATATATGCAGCTCTTCTCTGTCTACCATTAGTTTGTCATTGGGTTTTTCCCTGATGTTATTTTCATTTTTATTCTTTATACGCCCTATGGTGCTATTTTTATTTATGAGAAGATTTTATACACTGATTTGTTCTCAGGTTTGAATACAGGAAATATTGCAGATGGAAGTTGGGATGTGCCTTTACAGTTTGGGTTTCTTCTCGGTACTACCTTTCAAGTTGGGCTCAGCTTTTATAAATCATAGCATTTCATTCCTGATAACGTCATTAAATTTTGCAGAAAATCATGCTTACTCAGTACATTGTTCGGTGGAGGCGTGTGCTCAATATCATTGGCAAAAAAAATCGCAGACGTGCTTCCGCTCCCTGCCGTCTTCCATACCATCTTCTGGCTCCGAAAAGTACCAATAGCTTTGAGTTAAGTAGTAGTTTGCATAAAGAAAATCCCGACTTCCCTCGATATTTATTGTGGTATAAGGGTGACAGTTTGCCTTACTCTGCAGGCGCTCCACTAAAATTAGAGAGCTGATGAGTTCCGTTAAAATGACATTTTGTTTGCGGATGTTCATTTGGGAACCACTGATTAAAAGAAAAGACGCCGAGACACGTTGAAAAGTTTTTAAAGGGGACGACTTTTTTACCCCTTTTCACCCTTTGGGTCATTCCCTTTAAAATTTTCAATGACAATGATATCGAGCGATATCTTTCCTTCATTTTGACGTTTGATTTTTTGAAATCGGTCTATTCGTTTTCAAGAAAATTAGAAATATCCTTATTTATCTTAAACTCACGAAAATATCACTTTTTATTTCAATAAGTGTTCAAAATATTAGGGTTTGCCAAATCTACAATTCGTTTATAATTGAAAACGGAAGCTACCAACATAAATAACCAGATTAGACGCGGCTACAACCAAATCACAACCCGAATTTTTTCCGCATTCTTTTCATCAACCAGATATCCTGGGCGAACTGTATTTATTGTTATACCTGTTTAGTTTTTTGTTGCTAAGGAAAACAAAGGATTTAATATGCTGTCAGTTACCTTTGTGACAATCTTTATTAATTCAGATTTTATTCTCAAAATGTTTTACGCACTATCTGCAAGAGTGGAAATGGTTCTAATTTATGCTGCCCAAAATCAATGTGCTCGGTCAACTGTCGTCAGGTTTATCGCTCGACATCCGAAAACGAATCGATTAATTTTAAAAAATCAAGCACTTTGAAGGCTATTACTCGATACCCCTTGTCATTTAAAATTTTTAAGGAAATGACCCTGGGGGCCGAGGGTGGAAGGAGGTGACGTTTTTGGTTAAAAGCTGTCCTTCTTGACATGTCTCGGCGTTTTTCTTTCAATCAGTGGTTTTGGTTGTGGTAAGTTTCAAATGATTACCCTGTATAAACACGCTTTTGCATCATTTTCCTTTGTATAGAATTGCGATGCTAGCGCCTCAAGCGGCCATTTTCCAACTGTAATCTAGATGCTGCAAACTGTCACTTTTATATATCATCGGCATGAAATTTTGGCAGGCTGAGGACAGGGTGATATGTACATTTTTATTATCAATTTGAGGACCACTAAAAATCTAAAATCCTTCGATTTATATAGATACTCTCTGAAAAATCTATATTCTTCCTATTTCCTATAGGTAAATATTAAGTGATAATTAGAACATTCAAAATATTTTACAAACTATTAGTATGATGTCCATACGCCAATGTAAATCAAAAGATACTGAATAAATGTGTATAAAATTATACCCGTTGTATTATTCCCATCCTTGCTGGTACGAGGGGCGTCTCGGATGCCTTCAACGTTCTATCAGCGTCAAAATTCAATAAATAATTATGTTGTGTTGCATTTTATATGTCACTTTGTCACTTAGTAGTGACTTCGAAGTTGAGTCATTTATTTTAACAGTGAGTAGATCTGATCGGAAACAAAAAAGCGAAAGAATTTGGAACGATGTTTTTACAAATATGTTATTCAGTTCAGTTATACATACAGTCAGTGTCAGTCGCGTGTGAATAGTGTCTGTTGCGTGGCTCAAACGAAATAAAAAATGGCACATGTTTATGCGGATCGGTTTCCCGATCGTGTGCAACCAACCCCTCGTGTCTTTGTTAATGTAGTACAACGGGCTCGTGAATCAGGTGACTTAAGACCTCACAGGGGACCTCACGATCAAATACAGGTCCGCACTGAAATACTTGTCGGGAGGATACTTTATAAAACAGGGTAAAAATTTTTTTTTAATTTTTTTTTATTTTTACACACATATTTTGGTTTATCTTCCTTCTACAATCATTATCTGAAAATTAATGACTCCAAATCAACGAAACATAATCGAATTTGGAACGATCATATACGAAGAATAATGATTTTAATGCAGCCAAGTCTTTCATAAACTTACAGTTTATAACAAGAAAATGTAAAGCTCTACTAGCACTATTAACAATTTGGGTAATGTGACACTCAAAAGACATCCATTGTCAAATGTCACACATAAATCACAAGGGTTATAGTAGTACTAATCTTTCAACTTAGGCCCGTATCGTCAGTCGTCCCTACAATTGTAGGGTGCGTTTATGGCCTCCTTGATTGTCATACTCTTTTATCTTCTTCAAAAATTTCTAGATTACACTCGTCCCGTGTCAGCGTCAGCACTTTCCTATTGTTAAGATATGTTTTCCTTTTAAATTGTAGGAAATATCAGGCTGATAAAACATGATATAACTCGAAAGCAAGCACAATTTGATGCAAATAGATGTTTGTTACATAACCTCAAAATAGAGCTCTGACACGGAGAAGTAGAAAACTATGACGATCAAGGAGGCCATAAACGCGCCCTACAATTGACAACTGACGATACGGGCCTTAGATAAGTGACACTGTAAACAATCACAGTCAGTGATGCTCTTAACTTCAAAGAACAATCAGCAAATATTAATGATTCACTATGAATATTGCTACTGATACCGTTAACATAAAGCAAAACAGTAATGGTCCTAAATTGGAACCGTGTGCTACCCCTGACGATGCTATACACCGCAAATACTCGGAACTATTATAAGAAATGAATAGCTGACGATTATGTAAATAGGACTTTAATAAAGATATCGTGTTGTATATCAAACCAAAAAAACTTAATTTAGCAAGAAGTTTGCTGTGATCAATTTGTGTACACTACGTCCAATTGGTTACAAAGTTGACGACCATTCGTAGAACTAAGTTGACATTCACATATATGATTGAGACTAGAGAGATAAATCTAATTATAAAGAATTATGTCGAAGATTTTAGCAAAATTACTGATTATCGAGATTGATCGATAATTTATAGTTGTAACTCACGGAAATAATGTCAGGGTGTTTCAGTTTATTGTTGCATAACTTTAAGATTCGATAGAACTTTTAAAATTAATGCATAAAGTCTATATAAACATGGGTCGAAAAATGCGTGGCTTCCGAAATACAGGGTGTTTAAATTTACTTTCTAAAATAGTTTTTTTTAAATATTTCGAACAATATTTGATGTATAACAGTGAAAATTGGTATACAAGGGTTTTTTGGTACGACAAAACGAAGCATGGGCATAGTTTTACTGTAGCCGCTAGAGGGCGCTCTCAACTGTACCTGTAGTGTATTAAAATGACCGAACATTTTTTCTTAGTGCAACTTTTTGCTTTTTGAATAAACAAGCTGATTCTTCGCACTTTTCAACATAAAAAAGCTCTCTTGTGAATTTTCGTTATAGTTAGCCGTTTTTGAGATATTTCGGTTTTTAAGGTTCGATGCATTTTTAATTATTTATGATAAAATAACGTTAAAAAGTCAGTATCTCGATAATTTTTAGAAGTAGGCTGTGCCTGCAAATATTTTTGAAACTGAAAGCAGAATAAGGTTAAACGTCAATTACTTGACAGTTAGTTTTGTTGTCTGTTGAAACCTGAAACGTTTTTTTGCAATTGCGAATGCACGAAATTTAGTTTCTTTTAACTGTTTTTTTTGTAAGTTTTATAAAAATGCCATTTTTATTCTCCAATCAAGAGTTAGCGGATATTCATTTTGTGTATGGCTTTGTAAATGGAAACGCAGCAGAAGCAGCCAGAGAATACGCACGAAGATTTCCAAACAGACGACATCCAACTCGCTCAGTATTTGTAAGAGTGCATCGCCAAATAATTGAAAATGGTTTTGGAAATCTCCAAAGGGATCAAAACATAAATGTTCGTCAGCGCAGATTTACCCGTATGATTCTGCGTGAGTTTGATAGAGATCCGACCACAAGTGTTAGGAGAGTTTCTGGGGTCTTAGAAATTTCAGCAAGCCATGTTCACCGTGTTCTTAGAAATGACCATAGACGTCCTTACCATTTGCAACCTGTGCAAGGACTACAGCCAGGGGACGGAGAACGAAGAATCACATTTTGTCAGAGGATTCTTGATAGAACTGATAATAATAGGAGGTTTTTAAGTAACGTTTTATGGACCGATGAGTCATGCTTCACTAGACGTGGAGTGGTAAATTTTCATAATCAACATATTTGGTCGTATGAAAATCCGCATGCAGTTCGGGAAAGAAATTTTCAGCATGAATTTAGTGTGAACGTGTGGATTGGTATCTACCCTAATCGACTCTTTGGACCCTACCTTTTGCCTGCAAGGTTAAATGCTGCGACCTTCTTGGAATTTTCAAAGGCTGAACATGCAAATATGTGGGATGATGTTATGTTAGATTTAAGAAGATTGACCTGGTTCCAGCTTGATGGTTGTCCAGCTCATTATTAGAGAATAGTTAAAAACTGGCTGGACGAAAATTATCCAGAAAGATGGGTCGGCCGTGGAGGACCAATCACCTGGCCTCCACGATCCCCTGACCTAAATCCATTAGATTTCTTTGTGTGGGGATTTCTAAAAGAAAAAGTGTACCAGACTCCCGTAACCACAAGAGATATGCTAATAGACAGAATCAGGAATGCATGTGATGAAATAAGGCCTTATTTGAATAATGCTATACCACGTTCGATCATTCGTAGAGTTTTTCCTAACTATCCAAAAGCATTCCAATATTCATTTAATTTGTTAAAAATAATATTGGAAGATTAAACAAATTAATATTCTGTTTTTTGTGTTTATTTGGAGTTAGCAATTATTGCTGTGTTTAAAAACACAATCTAAACGATCATCTTAATTACTGTAATGCCCAAATCGAAAATGTAAAAAAATATTATTTTCCCATAAATAATTAAAATGCATCGAACCTTAAAAATCGAAATTTCTCAAAAAACGGCTAACTATAACGAAAACTCACGGGAGAGCTTTTTATGCAGAAAAGTGCGAAGAATCAGTTTTTTAATTCAAAAAGCAAAAAATTGTACTAAGAAAAATTTTTCGAACATTTTAATACACTACAGGTACAGTAGAGAGCGCCCTCTAGCGGCTACAGTAAAAACTATGCCCATGGTTCGTTTTGTCGTACCAAAAAACCCTTGTATACCAATTTTCACTGCTATACATCAAATATTGTTCGAAATATATAAAAAAAACTATTTTAGAAAGTAAATTTGAACACCTGTATTTCGGAAGCCACGCATTTTTCGACCCATCTTTATATAGACTTTATGCATTAATTTTAAAGTTCTATCGAATCTTAAAGTTATGCAACAATAAACTGAAACACCCTGTATACTATTCATGCATCAATTAAGATATATCAGCCCAAATTTCAGCTTGCTCCCGTTTAAAAAATAAATGGGAGGAAACCTCAATAAAAAGCACTGAAATATGCGTTAGACGTCAATAAACAAAATTGTCGATATTGGTCTCCAGTGAACCCCCAACAGTTGCATGAGCACCCCCTGTATACCCCGAAAATTACACTTTGGTGTGCAGTAGGCCCAACGATGATTATGTGGTGCCAACAAAGACGGGGCAACGTCTCACACAGCTCGCACTTCGATGGAACTTCATCGGCAAAAATTCCCAGGACGTCTCATTTCACGTCATGGCGATACTCCATGGCCCGCTCGCTCACAGGACCTGTCATCGTGTGATTTTTTTATGGGCTTACGAGTCTTGATTCCTGCATTTCGGCTCAAGGGCGCCATATGGCCGACATAGTTTTTAGAACGTAAATTTTGTTTTACTCGAAAAAATTGCATGTATTCTGAGAATTTTGATATAGTAAAATATTTTCCCATACTTATTTAAAAAACATGCGTTCTTTCTGACGCACCCTGTATATTCGGGTCCTTCCTTGTAATTATTGCAGTATTAGTATTATTAAAAAGGTTATTCGAACATTTTTACGTGATTAGTTAATTGCATGTTTAATGAAGTTGTACCTAGTCATTTTGATTTAAAATGTTTTGCGACAAGCTGTTTGCACGCGAAAATGTTTTTGGAAGTAATTACACAGGTGAATCAAAATTACCGATAATTTTTCATGAAAGCGGCGAAAAAGGCCGAGGCCAAAAAAAAATAAAATAACCGAATGCTGTTTTTTACCGACAACATGTTTGAATGGAAAATCAATCGTTATTATAGTTACGGACCTATAGGAAAAAATTTGATTTCTACTGGGCAGTTTTCACTGACTATTTTCCTCGTATTAATTTCTACCAATCGCAAACGCGCAATTTTGGATTACAAATGGTATCTAGATGGAAAAATTGAATGACAGCAATTGTTTTTCCGAGTTTACCCGCGGCAAAACTTGACAGCTGTTGGCACCAAAAATTACAATACGTTTGATAACCAGTAATTATGGTCTCCTGGGACACCAGAAAACGACGCTAAACATTTTTTCTGATTTTATTGTCAACAAATCTTTGTAATGTTGTATATGTAGTCGCTTTGGAAGTGATTCTTCGACTAATATTGATCTGTCGATTGAGAAAAGTGTACCGTACAATACCGTCAAAGCCCATACGTCCATATGAAACAGTTTGCGAATTCTGAAAGGCAAAGAAATACGAGCTTTTGGAAACTAAAAGCTTAGACCATCTAAGCCTAATCCTGAAAGATTGGGCGTAGAATATGAAGAAGAGAACGGTGAAAATTACAAAGAACTATACTATAACTGTCTAAAACTGTAATGACTCATCGATGTTCACGTGAACATCACTTAACTACCAGTAGTCGGCTGTTCATAGGCGGGGTATGAATGTTCAACATGGGTGAACCAGATTTGTCACATGTTTAATAAAGAGTGGTTTGAAACATATTGTAAGTCAAAAATTTAGGAATTACCTTTATTCATCGTCGCTTCCACTTACATCTGACAGTAATAAACTGTCGCTATCGCTTTCCTCGTTGAAAGTGACTATAACTGGCTCTATGATGGTGTCGATGTGGTGGTCAAGCTGCCACATTTTTGTTTCTTCCTTCCAAACATGACGGATAGCATTCTGCCAAGCTTCGGGCGTTACTAGCTGTATGGAAGTCTCAAGTAAAACCTTAACGTATGGTAATTTGAAGGTTGTGTTATGGCGCGCAATATAACCCTTCACTTGAGCCCAGATGAGCTCTATTGGGTTCAGTTCACAGTGGTAGGGCGGTAACCGCAGCACAGTGACACCACATTGACGGGCCATCTCATCAGTCACGGAACCTTTGTTCGCAGGTCTGTGCTGTTTAATTTTTTCATACAATTCCGCTTTCACACATGAATCGTCAAACGGGATTCCTTTTTCGCGCAACCATTGCTGCATGTCACTTTTTCGAGATCCCATAGTCGGTACACGTTCGGCTCGACGACTATGGTAGGAAGTATTATCCATGACGATCACAGAGTTGGGCTCAACTCGCTGAAGCACCCCTTGAAACCAGCTCTCGAAGCAGCTGGCATTCATTTCGTCATGGTAATCACCTCCTTTCTTAGAGACGAAAATCAAGTCACACTCTTCTAAAAAGCCACTATCGCTACCAATATGAGTTACGATCAATCTTTGACCTTTCCCTGACGGTCCACGAAGACCTGTTGACAAACCTTCAATGCTTGCTTGTCGGTTACTCACTACGTTTTTGTCTATCCAGGTTTTTTTAACTGTGTGACCTGCATTTACCCATGTCTCGTCCAAATAATAGATTTTTCTGCTTTGTCGCCTATATTCAATCATTTCGCGTAGGTATTTTCGACGCCAAGCGACTATTTCAGGTCTCTCTATCAATACTGACTTCCGATTATGCGTTTCGTAACGAAAATTAATTTCGTGCAGGGATTTCCTCATTACCTCGACGCTCATTTGGGGTATAATTTCATTTTCCTTGATCGCTGCATGTACGGCCTTGAGGGTTGGTATCTCATTCCTAAAGAAGAATGAATGTACGGTTCGCCTTAACGCCATTTTGCTATCGTCATCCAATTTAACGGCCTTTCGTCCCTTCAAATTAAACTTTGGATCAGTAGTAGCTCCAGTTTTCTTCTTTTCATGCACCACCCTGCGAATGGTCCACTCTGGAACGCCTGTCATACTTTCACAACGCGCGAGTTCATCTCCCTGCGACATAGTTCTGTTCAGATAATTGAACACGTTGAGCACGATTTCTTTCGCGTCCCTCTTCAGTGCTTTACGAAGCCGTCTACTTGTTCCCTGGCTTTCAGTACTTCCACTCGTGCCATTTGTACTCTCCATGGTTAAGTATATCCAAAACAGTAACCACAGAAACCACAACAATAACAATCACACAATATGCGATCGCTCAACGAAACACGTTCCAATGCGTTGCCGACGCCTATGAGTCTGCCGGTCGAGGCGCGTCTTTGATTTCATTGGTTCTACCGGCGGAGAACAATCAGCCATTATTTCCATCTCTGTCTGTGCTGTTGACCACCGCAAAGCCACAGAAACGACATATGTCGTACGCTATACGGCTGTACTGGAAGGAAGCCGGGATCGAGCTCTGATCACGTGTTGATCACGCGTATGAGTCATTACAGTTTTAAATAGTTGTAGTATAGTTGTGAAGACAATGTGTTTTATACATGAGGGAAAGATTCGCTGTAATTTTGCGATGATGCATCACCTGTTGTGGCATTTTTTATACATGAGGGCAATATTCGCAAACATTTACGTAGGCAGAAGTTTCCGGGCAAAATGGCCTCCTCGAAGATGGTCATATCCATCCAAGGAGACATAATCTAATATATTTCCAATTTTGACCAGATCTACACATTCCACCTTGGGCCAAGAACTGGGGAGATTTTGCTTAAGGAAATCCTACAACTTGGGCGACAGTAAACAACAAAAAATTATTGGTATCGTTAGATTATTGCTACCTAATAATAAATTGTATTTGGCGTCATGATAGCGCTGGAGCATTTGCAGCCATTTTGGCGAACGCGTTCGATAGAAAATCTTGTAAACCAGGGCTGTCCAACATACGGCCCGCGGGCCGCATGCGGAACTCCTTTCTTGCGGCCCGCCTCACGGGTCATGTATACATCACATGTATAAATTACTCTCAAATATAGTATAGTATATACCTACGAAAACTCAGTAATATTGTTGTATAGAAAGATTTTATAATGCGGCCCTCCAAACTGCATTTTTTTTTGAAGTGGCCCTTGGGCCACATTAAGTTGGACAGCCCTGTTGTAAACCATCGATCCTACTTAAGAAAGTAATAGAAACAATTTTGTACGGAATTAAACTGTTCGTCACTTTGCTTGCCAAAAATTTGACGTATGCTTAACAGATTACGAAAAATTTAAGGGTAAAGTTTCATGTAATGACATTTCTGCTCATAATGGCTAGACTGAGAGACACTATGAACTGCAAATCTTCGTCACAAATATCTAATAAACCTGTTTAAATGAAATCAACGATTTGGTTTTGATTTTCAAAAAAAACACAAAAAATTTGAAAAAAACGATTAAATCTTTATTTGAGTCGATAGAACGGTCGATATGATTTAATGTTTAAAGATTATTTCATGTAATTTTTTTTTTTTTGTGAGGGGGGAATGCATTTACGCACCATACCATAGCCCGAGCTACGGCGTGTGTGGGACTCCAGGGTCTTGAGGAGAGCACCTAATACCCACTAACCCTAAATCTCCGCGTGGCCCGACTCATCAGCGTCTCGGTAGGCCATGTGTTGTGCGTGACCTGCGGTCTGCTACAACGTCTCCTCATGTGTTTCAGTCTCTGGGAACGCCGGGTTGGTTCCCTTTACCTCGCACATTCTATCGATGTCGTTAAGCGATCATCGATAGAGGGTCTGCTAGGTTCTCTTGAAACTCTTGTTTTCGAAAAATCAAGAGTTTCAAGTCCTCTTACCAATATGTTGTTCCTGGTCCTGGTCCTGAAGGGTCCTGGTCCTGGTGGGTCCTGGTCGTGGTGGGTCCTGGTCCCGGTGGTTCCTGGTCCCGGTGGTTCCTGGTCCCGGTGGTTCCTGGTCCTCTGCATCCACGCCGTGGGGGGGAGCAACCGCGGGTTCTCCTAGTCTCCTAGTCAAGGCTCCAGTTAGCGGGTGCCAACTGGGACCTTGGTCTAGGGTACCTGGTTCTGCGGTTGCGAGGCCTCTCGTCCGGATCGTAGTCCATGAGGAATCGTAGCTGCTCGTTCGGGTGGTCCTGAGCTTTCTCGAAGGTCTTCTCCGCTTTTTTCCTCATGTACTCGTGGATGGTGTCCCAATGCAGGTCTCTACGCAAGGTTGAGTTTCTTACGTAGGATGGTGCACTGGTGGCGATCCGGAGTAGCTTCATCTCTAGAGCAGCAAGTCGCTTGCGGTAGCTGGGGGCAGCGTACCCCCAGACCGCAGAGGCGTAAGCGAGCTGAGGTCTGGCGATGGCCTTGATCAGCCGTAGCGGCATCCGGCTGTGTCTACCCAGTAATGGGTAGAGTTGAGCCATGGCTGCTCTGGTCTTTGCGATGACAGCTTCTATGTGGGCTTTCCAGGTGAGGGACTTGTCAAATACGATCCCCAGATATTTGACTTTGTCGCTCCACTGGATATCTTCGTCGAAGATGGATGCTTCGAGAGGTCTTGCAATCCTTCTTCGTTGAATGAAGATTGCCTGCGTCTTCTGGACGTTGATGCGGATTTTCCATTTCACGCACCAGTCCTGGATGTGGTCCAGTTCATCGTGTAGTCTCCTACGGATGATCTCGGGTCGTCTATGCTTGGCGGCTATAGCAGTGTCGTCTGCATATAGGGCCAGCATTGTGTCAGCTGTCTTCGGCACATCGTGAGTATAGATGTTGTAGAGCAGGGGGGCTAAGGCTGACCCCTGGGGCACGCCTGCTTCCAGCTGTCGTCTTGTTGAATGGCATGTACCAATCTTCACCGTGAACCATCTTTGTGTTAGATAGCTCTGGATCAGTAGGCACATGTTCGCATCGATTCCGGCAGCTTCCATTTAGGCGATGAGTCCATCGTGCCAGACTCGATCGAAGGCTCGTTCCACGTCCAGCAGGACGAGACCGGTTGCCTCCTGGAGATTGAAGCCGCTGGTGATGTTTTCCGTCAGTCGTAGCGCTTGGAGTTCCGTGTTGTGGGAGGATCTGAAGCCGAATTGCTCTAGGGGGAGAAGTTGCAGTTCTTCTGCCTGCTTCTCTAGTCGAACGGCGATAGCCTTTTCGACTACTTTGCCCATCGAGGAAACCAGACTGATGGGCCGGTAGTTCTGAGGCAACTTCCGGTCCTTGCCTGGCTTGGTGAGCATTATAACCTGGGCTTTCCGCCACCGCCGCGGGAAGTGATTAAGTCTCAGAGTGAATGGCCGCGGCTCCGCTTTAGATGGCCCATGCGCAAGGTCCAATTTTGGAACACTCTCTCCAACATATCGGCCGGTATCTCACGAAGAAATGCTTCAATATTGGCTTCCAGTGCGTCAATCGTTGCTGGTTTATCCCTGTAGACATTAGCCTTAACATGGCCCCACAAGAATAGTCACACGATCTAGGCGGCCAATTGACGGGCCCCAAACGTGAGATAAACTGTTCACCGAAATCGCCTCTCAATAGCGCCATTGTTTCGTGTGCCGTGTGGCATGTGGCACCGTCTTGTTGAAACCACATGTCAGCCAAGTCCAGCTCTTCCATTTTGGGCAAAAAAAAGTTTGTTATCATCGCACGGTAGCGCTCGCCGTTCACAGTTACGTTCCGGCCTTTGTCGTCTTTGAAGAAGTACGGCTCGATGATGCCACCGGCCCATAATCCACACCAAACAGTGATTTTTTCGGGATGCATTGGTAGCAATGGTTCTGGCTGGTCTTCACTCCAGACGCGGCAATTTTGCTTGTTAACGTGCCCATTCAACCAGAAATGAGCTTCGTCGCTGAACACTGGCGGATACAGCCGCAATATTTTCTTCAGTCCTCACTCTACGTCTGCATGTTGGTGGTCTAATGTCCAATAATGTAAACTGGGTTCGAAATTCAGTCACAAGCTTCCGAATAGCTCCCTCAGTAGGCCGACCAAATTGCCCATAAATTGGAAGCAGTGCTCGATGCACTCTCTTAACCGAGCATGAATTTTGATAGTAAAATTCAATAATTTGCAAGCGTTGTTCGTTCGCAAGTCGATTCATGGTTAAATTATAGACCAAACTGAACAAGTTTGACAATGACACAAGACACGATTCACGCGTCATCTGTCAAAAACAGTGTTGCCAAAAGATACTAGCAAAAAAATCACCCATTTCTTCTTCCAATTTGTGACAAAAGGGGAAAACTAATTGCTCTCATAAGAGATTGAATTAATTGTTGGATTTATGAGAGACCAAGAAATATAAGGAAAGTGTAAATTCGCAACAGTTCTTAAAAGATTCTGTCCAAATTCAAGGAAGATTTAGATTGATTTACAGTTGAATCGGTTTGTGAGATTATTGCATTATCACTGAATACCACAAAGTCTAATGTTATCTTTCGAGTATAAAATTGATACGTAAAGCTTTTTTTTGGTTATACCATATTTCGCAAGATTTTTATTCTATATGATCCAATTACAAAATGTAAACACGCAATTAAGATATGATATTGATAGCGGCATTTCTGTTGACTTTAATCCGTATTTCAAAGACGCAATGTTATTGTATTTTGATGAGGATAACGGAGCATGCGATCAGCTTTCGTCTCAATTCATGACTTAGTTGATATAGTCGAAAACACAAAAGATGACGATTACGTCATCATTTTATTCTGTAGCAAAGACTAACGACAGCGATTTGTAGGAATATTTTTAATGAAGTTTCGGATATGTTAGACAGAGACAAACAGAATTTTATTGTCTAGGCAAACTGTATTTCTAATTTGCAAGTATCCGACAAAGATAGGCGATGTTTTCATGTTGCACGATCGATCATATTTGAAAGATGAATAGTTAGGTTATGTTAAAGCAGGTTAGGTTGTTTTCGAATAATACATTGGTCTTTGGTGTTCCTGCCTTAAGGTATTCTACACATAACAAAAACTCCCTACTAAAATTACACTGATCAACAGCCAAAAAATATCCTAAATAAAATCAACAAAATATTACTATTTTCAATGTGCTAAAACCGGAATGAAACTTATTTTTCAATATTAGTTCAAGTTTTAGAGATACGGTAATTATATGTGTTCCTGCTGTGACAGTGTTAATATACTGTAATTCACAAGAATGCACGTGCTACATTTTTATATTCGGCAAGGAAAGATGATGTAATCGGCATGATTGTGTTACGTTATACATACGTGTACATCATATTGTTTTATATTAGCCATTTTTTCCTCAGTTGACTGACAGCGTTCATGCAAGGTGTCTCGAAAGTGTGTAAACAATCCAGATCAGTTTTGTTACGTGTGTGGTGATGTGACTTTTGCGTCTCAGAGACGGTCTATTACTCCACTAATAACAAAGGCATATCAGCTTTATTTCGGTTGTAAACTAGGTGATCAAGACAAACAGTGGGCACCCCACATCTGCTGTAATACATGTGCTTCAAGTCTGAGGAGCTGGTTAAATGGCAAAAAACGGTCTATGCGCTTTGCTGTCCCAATGGTTTGGAGAGAGCCTACAAATCATATTAATGATTGTTACTTTTGCATGGTACCTTGTGTTGGACAAGCCACAGGTATGTCCAAGAAAAAAAAATCGGTTATTAACTACCCAAACATACCATCTGCGATGAGACCTGTGCCTCACAGTGACGAAAATCCTATTCCAAAACCCCCAGAATCCTACACTTGTGAATCAGAAAACGAATCAGATCATGGCGATCGAGTGATTCGTCAGGAAGAAGATATGCCATCAACGTCAAGAGATCCTGATTTTATTCCGAGCACGTCATGCCACCAACCGCACAAAATAACACAGTCAGAATTAAATGATCTTGTAAGAGATTTAGAACTTCCAAAATGTAAGGCAGAGTTACTTGGATCAAGACTGCAGCAGTGGAACTTGTTAGAAGACGATGTTTCGGTATGTGTTTTTCGTAAACGCCACAAAGACTTAGAACCATTTTTCAATATGGAGAATAACCTGGTTTTCTGCAGTAACATTAACGGCTTACTGGCGGCTTTAAATATAAACTATAACCCAGAAGAATGGAGATTGTTTATAGACAGTTCAACATTGAGTTTAAAGGCAGTGTTATTGCATATTGGAAATATTTTACCATCTCTTCCTGTAGGGTATGCAGTTCACATGAAAGAATCATATGACAATATGAAGTACCTATTGACATGGATAAAATACGATGAGCACCAATGGCCTATTTGTGGCGATTTGAAAGTTGTTGCACTTTTACTTGGGCTGCAGCTAGGCTACACAAAGTTTTGCTGTTTTTTGTGTGAATGGGACAGTCGGGCAAAGGCACTTCATTACCCCAGACAAAACTGGCCTGTTCGTCAATTCCTAGAGCCAGGTCAAAAAAATGTACAGCATATGCCATTAGTAGATTCGACAAAAATTTATTACCACCACTGCATATCAAGTTGGGCCTAATGAAAAACTTTGTCAAGGCATTAGATAGAGATGGGTCAGCTTTTCAATACCTGCGTCAGAAATTTCCAAGACTAAGTGAGGCAAAGGTTAAAGAAGGTATTTTGTTGGGCCACAGATTCGAAATATTTGAAAGATACGCAGTTTGAAAACACTTTAACAGGTATTGAAAAAACTGCTTGGAATGATTTCCGTCTGGTGGTGACTAATTTCTTGGGAAATAAAAAAGCTGACAACTATAAAAACCCTTGTCAAAAATATGCTGTCATCGTATCAAAAGATGGGCTGTAATATGTCTCTTAAGATACATTTCCTACACTCACACCTGGACTTTTTTCCTGACAATTGCGGAGCCGTAAGTGATGAGCACGGCGAACGTTTTCATCAGGATATTTCAACAATGGAAAAAAGTACCAGGGAAAGTGGAATCCTTCCATGCTTGCAGACTACTGTTGGACTTTTGGTAGAGATGCTCCAGAAACGATCCATAAAAGAACAGCAAAAAGACAGCGCATATAGTGATTCTTATAAGTATATGAATCTTGTTACTTTTTTAATATATCCTTAAAAATAAAAGTTTTTTTTCTAAACCGCAACTAATTTTTTTATTTCATTGTCATTTTTGGATTCAGCGCCCCAAAATTAACAAAGAATTGCACTTTTCCCACAAGATACAATTAAAAAACTAAAATTTGTTGTCCAGTGATTATTATTAAGGTATCACTCAAAACCATGAAATAAGATGAAATAAAAATAATCAGTGAAATAACTTCGCAACTCATAATATAAATTTGTTGTCATTATATATTTTATCATCGACCTTCGTCCATTGATTGCTTCGGTACAATTTATGATAAGACGTAATAGTCATCTTTCGTGATTTTGACTATACAGGGTGTTTCAGTTTATTGTTGCATAACTTTAAGATTCGATAGAACTTTTAAAATTAATGCATAAAGTCTATATAAACATGGGTCGAAAAATGCGTGGCTTCCGAAATACAGGGTGTTTAAATTTACTATCTAAAATAGTTTTTGTTTAAATATTTCGAACAATATTTGATGTATAATAGTGAAAATTGGTATTCAAGGGTTTTGGGTACGACAAAATGAACCATGGGCATAGTTTTACTGTAGCCGCTAGAGGGCGCTCTCTACTGTACCTGTAGTGTCTTAAAATGACCGAAAATTTTTTCTTACTGCAATTTTTCTCTTTATGAATAAAAAAACTGATTCTTCGCACTTTTCTGCATAAAAAAGCTCTCCTGTGATTTTTCGTTATAGTTAGCCGTTTTTGAGATATTTCGATTTTTAAGGTTCGATGCATTTTTAATTATTTATGAGAAAATAATATTTTTTTTACATTTTCGATTTGGGCATTACAAGTAATTAAGATGATCGTTTAGATTGTGTTTTTAAACACAGCAATAATTCCTAACTCCAAATAAACACAAAAAACAGAATATTAATTTGTTTAATTTTTAACAAATTAAATTAATTATTTACAACTAAAATGCTATTGGATAGTTAGGACAAACATACAAAATCTAAAGTAGTTGCTCTAAATGTAAACCCAATTGCTCAATACACAATTCACATCTACGAATGATCGAACGTGGTATAGCATTATTCAAATAAGGCCTTATTTCATCACATGCATTCCTGATTCTGTCTATTAGCATATCTTTTGTGGTTACGGGAGTCTGGTACATTTTTTCTTTAGAAATCCCCACACAAAGAAATCTAATGGATTTAGGTCAGGGGATCGTGGAGGCCAGGCGACTGGTCCTCCACGGCCGATCCATCTTTCTGGATAATTTTCGTCCAGCCAGTTTCTAACTATTCTCGAATAATGAGCTAAACAACCATCAAGCTGGAACCAGGTCAATCTTCTTAAATCTAACATAACTTCATCCCACATAAGTGATATGGTATGTGTATTTGCCTAAGTATTTTCCACATTCAAAAGTCTTTACCTAAAGTTAACGTGCACGGGATTAGTGGCATTATTTTACAAATGAAAATAGTACGCCACTGTTTCTTTTGCGAATGCGCAATTTTTTGCAAATAATTACTTTTGTATTTTTTTCTTACAGTGCATTGTTTTCATAAAGTAAAAAATAATTATGTAGATAATCAAAGCTTTATTTCGATAAATGTTCAAAATGACCACCATTCAGACGGATACAGGTGCGGCAACTTTTTAATAAAAAAAAAACGTTGACAAACTATCTCTCAAGAAACGTCAAGTTGGAATCCAGGCCTCCTATTTTATTTTAATAATATATTTATTGTCCAACAGATACATCCATTTAAAGGACAATATAATTGAATACAATTTGACGTTACAGTACATATTTTTAACTACAACCATAGCTCGACCAGTTTCTGAATAAAAAAAATTAAAGAAAAAAAATGAATAGGTAAACCTACTCACCTACATGTCTTAAATGCTATAAATTGAATAACTGTAGTCGCTGAATACAACTAATATATCAGGTATGGTGTTAAAGCTGGAGCACATAAAGTGCACGGGTGACTTAATCATAACATTAGAATTTGGTGTTTTTAAGTAAAAAGCAAGAAATCTTCGGGAAATGCGGGACGGTACATGAAAATCAATTTTAGCTAATAAAGCTCAAGAATCAACATCACTGTGTACGAGTTTGTAAAGGAATTTTAAACTATCACAAACTCTTCTCAGCTCAAGAGGATGCATTTCAAATCTGAGCAACATCGCTGATTGGGGAGTCGCACGATTGCGATAAACACCATCTAATTTGAAAGTCAAGTATTTAGGAAATCTCATCTGCACACTTTCAATTTCATTAGTATAGATTTGGTAACATGGATGCCATACACTAGATGCATATTCCAGCTTAGAACGCACCAAGGTGCAGTATAAAGCCTTCAGTGCCGTTTCACTACCAAACGATTTACACTTTCTTATCAAAAAACCGAGGCTTTTTATAGCGGATGATACTACTGTACAAATATGACCTGTAAATTCTAATTTAACATCAAACAACTCACCTAGATCTCTTACTTCCGAACAACGCACCAAGCTGACACCTTCCAGTGTGTAATCTAAAACTATTGGATTCGTTTTCCTCGTAAAAGAACAGGTTTTGCATTTGCTAACGTTCAAAAATAATTTATTAGTTGAACACCATTCAAATACATGATTGCTTGCAAGATTAGACAGTCATCAATGCTGTTAATCTGAGCATATATTTTTAAATCATCGGCAAACAACAGAGATGGACAGGTTTAGGAGTTAGGGAGGTAATTGATATAATAAAGAAAGAAAAAAGGGCCTAAATTCGATCCCTGCGGTACACCGGATGAGGCCGAGTAAGGTGAAGATTTAAAACCATTGTAAGGAACGTACTGATTTCTATCATGCAAGTAAAAAGAAATGAAATCTAATAAATGATTGCTAAAACCAAAATGCTGAAGTTTACCTATGATTCTTTCTTCTCGAAGCCCTTTTAGAAATCCGTATAGACCACATCCATCTGACCCCTAATATCTAAGACCTCTGCAATTTCCTGGGTGATTTCAGTTAGGCTAAAAATAGTAGAGCGATTACGCATAAATCCATGTTGCGTCTCAGATATCAAACGCGAGGTCAAAGGATAGATAAAGTTGTATACAAATATCTCAAATGCTTTACCAAAATTAACCAATATAGATATAGCTCGGTAATTTTCGTTTTTACTAGGGTCCCCAGCATTAAAAATAGGGCACACTCTAGCCAGTTTCCATTTCCTAGGAAAAGTTGCTGTACTGAGGGAATAATTAAAAATTTTCTTTATTAAAGGCGTGACAAATATGGCATCACTGACTACAAAGCTCGGTACCATATCTTCTCCTGTTGTTAACTTACACACACTTACACAGCGCCTTTAGAATATCTTTATCTGTGAAGCTACCCAGATGAAAACAGTTATGCTGAGTATTAACAACGGGATGTTGGTATACATCATTATCTATAACATAAATACTCTGCGAATGAACTAATAGTCCGATTAGGATTATCTGAGTCTTCATTAGCAAGGGTCACCCTACCTAGTATTCTAGATGAGCCTTTCTTAGACTGGATGAAAGACCAAAAATGATTCGAATTTGTAACCAAATCATTTTCAACTTTTTGCAGGTATAGATCGTAACAGTCTTTTATCTGTTGCGTAACAAGTGCACGGACCCCAGAAAATTGTCCATAGATTTTCTGACTTTTGGAACGTTTATACAGAGTGTCCGCAAAGTTGGGGTTTTCCTTTACACGACGTGTAGATCTTGAAAACATAAGCAATTTTTCTTAGTACCATATACAGCAACGTCTTAAGGGAACCGAGATAAAGGGCTCTTGCAACATCAAAAATATCTGAATACCGTCCTGTAGCCGCGACATCACCGACTGGTACAAGGTCACTGGCTCAAACAGACGACAGAACTGGGTCGGGGTCAGTGTGTCAGGTCAGTATGCAACCTTCAACAAGCACTAGAGACGTGGCTAGAGATGTGCAAGTATCAAAAACTAAAGTGTGGCAAACGCTGCGTGAAGAGGGGCTGTATCCGTTTCACATCCAACGTGTACAAGCCCTTCAACCTGACCATTTTCCAGCAAGAGTGCGGTTTTGTGAGTGGTTATTGCATCAACATGACAATAATCCGGACTTTTTGAAGTGCATATTGGTGACAGACGAATCTACGTTCACGCGTAATGGGGTGAATAACTTTCGCAACACTCATGTTTGGTCAGTAGAAAATCCGCACGCTGTCCGTCGGGCACATTTTCAACAAACATTTTCGGTGAATCTTTGGGCTGGCATGGTGAACGGTATGCTCATTGGACCATTTATTCTCCCAAATCGATTGGACGGGATGCAATACCTAGACTTTTTACGCAACATTTTGCCTTCCTTGTTAGAAGATGTGCCATTAAGTGTAAGACAATCAATGTGGTTTCTGCACGATGGTGCACCGTCCCATTTTAGACGCGAAGTGCGTGAGTTTTTGAATGAATTATTTCCGAATAGGTGGATCGGACCATGCAATTTTTTTCTTTGGGGAGAAATGAAACGCTTAGTGTACAAAACTGAAGTGCATACGGTTGACGAACTTCGTCTCAGAATTGAACAAGCTGGTGCTTTCATTCGGGGGAGGAACTCCATTCTCAAAGCCTGCACCGATGCTTGGCTACGTCGTGCACGCACCTGTGTTTTTGAATCAAACGGCGATAACTTCGAACAATACCTATAAAGTACGTTTACCTAAAAACTGAAAGCGCGGCAACGCCGTCATATTTGTTACCTCTGTTCGTGGTCTGCACCACCGCCGGCGTCTGTTCGGTAGCGCATCAGCTGATTTCATTTTCTGTTGGAGCGGTATGATTTCGGGCAGAGACGTACTTAGCCCTTCTCGTCAACTGGAGAGTGAGTACTTTTTCCTTTATTTTTTTTTACTTGGTCGCCCTCGTTTCACTACACATTACCTTTGTTATTTCAAGGGTAGTTGTTTCTGAAAAGGAAAACCCCAACTTTGCGGACACCCTGTATTGTTGATGCAGTCTACGTTTCAGTTTTAAATTTCGAATAACATCCGAGCTATACCAACCAGGCTAACGATTTTTAAACTAATTATATCTGGGCTCCCCATGAATGATCTAATTTGTTTCATTTTCATTTTTACGAAAACAGTGCACTCTGAGAAAAAAACACACTGGTGAATGTGGACAATACTCAGGTAAAACCACATACCAAATTGCTTTTTATTTTTAAATTTCAACAGGTGTCTTTTTAATAAACCCTCCGGGGAAAAAATGTTACATAGAAGATCCCCCTTAAAACGTCTTATGTATGATGTTTCATTTTTGGTCACGACTTGCGAATCACCCTGTATGTTATCAGCTACTTTGTACACAATTAAAGAAATTAATTGATATTTACATTCGTTCACTTTACTGTGTTATCGGATGCAGGTTGAGCAGTAAAACTGTATCTGTTGACGGCGGCGAGAAAGCAAAATCGTTGAATATCCCAGATCTTAGCTAATAAATACCAAGGATCGAATGCACGACACTTCAGTCGACACGCAAACAAGGAAGGTATAAACGTTGAGAGAAGTGCATAATTGTATTTTCAAAGTGTCAGTTTCATCCTAAATCTAGTCAAAAGTGATATTTTCCAAATGTCGATCACTTCCTCGTGGATAATAGACCTCGTTATCCTGTTCGCGACGGTTTCCTTAGTCGCGTATAAATATGCGACGAGAAAGTTCGATTATTGGAAGAAGAGGAACGTTTACCACTTGAAGCCGTTGCCGTTCATCGGCAACTTCAAGGATGTCAGTTTGTTCAAAGTGACGATCGGTGAATGGCTGAAGCAGATGTATGATAGCACGGACGAGCCGTATTTCGGGATATTTGTTTACGACGAGCCCCACCTGGTCATCAAGGATCCACAGTTGATAAAGCAGGTGGGTTCATTGTTTGTGAAGTATTGAGTTCAATCAGGGATATGGGAGACCGCCCAGGATAGTATGGATAACGTAAGGATATGTTTAAAGCTTTACAAAACACCGTAAAGCAGGGAAGCATCCTTAGGGGGAATAGTGAGAGGCTAATTCAGACAAGCTTTTGGTATCTAGTAAATACCAACACCTAGTTTACAAGTTAAGATTCTACTAAGTGACATATAAATCCGAACACCCAGATTAAATGGTTTTATTTTAATAAAAGTTGGTGAATGTATTTATCTTACTGTAAATAACAAGTGAAAAAATTTTCAGCCTTATCAGTTGGACATTCCGGTTTTTATACTGCTCTAAAAATGAATATTTCAGCCGCAGTAATGAATCAACGTTGGCGGATTTTGGTTCTTGACATCCTTTACGATCGGTTACGATGCCTAGAGTACGGAGACCTGTACGATTTCGTCAACTTAGTGAGTTTGATAGGGGCCGTATAGTGTGACTTCGGGAAGCTGGTCTTTCTTTTCGGGCAATTGCAGTTAGAGTGCAAAGAAGTGTAGACACTGTGGTTAGGTGTTGTCAGGCATGGCTTCGAGAAGGCCGTACGCAAAGAGCAAGGCGCACTGGACGCCGCCGTAGAACAACAGGCCGTGAAGATCGCCGCCTAAGATTATTGGCCTTAAGGGACCGTTTCTCCACTACCATGACCATTGCAAATGAATGGTTTGCAGAACACGGAAGACCTATTGGGATGCGAAGTGTTTACCGACGAATGGGTCCTCCCTTTAACTGGAGAACACCGACGTAATCGCCTTGAGTGGTGCAGACAACGGTCACTCTGGGTTCAGGAATGGAACAGTATTGTCTTTAGTGACGAGTCTCGATTTTGTTTAGGCATGCACGATGGTCGTGCCAGGGTTAGAAGGGGACGTGGTGAAAGGAGGAATCCACAGTTTTTTGTTGAAAGACATGTTCATCACACTGTTTGGGGTGCTATAGCTTATGGTTCCAGGTCACCTTTAATCTTCATCAGAGGTAACATGAACGCGCAGCGTTATATCCACGAAGTTCTAGAACCCCATCTTTTACCCTATCTTGACACCCTGGCAGATCCAACTTTCCAACAAGATAATGCCCGACCACATGTTGCAAGAGTCACAATAGACTTCTTTCAACATAATGATGTCACATTGTTACCATGACCACCAAGATCTCCCGACTTATCCCCAATTGAGCACGTGTGGGATATGATGGGTAGGAGACTGCTCAATTTGCAACGTCCTCCTCAGACTCTAGAAGCACTTCGAGAGGAGTTGGTGGTTGCCTGGAATGAGATACCACAGGAGGACATTGACCACCTGATCAGAAGCATGCCTAGGCGCGTTGGAGAATGCGTAACACATCAGGGTGCATCCACACATTATTAAAGGTCAAAGGGCTTTAAAGCAGTGCAATCATTTTGAAATTTTTATCATTTACTTATTATGCTTCATTAAGTACTTATACAAAATTTTATTAAAATAAAACCATTTAAACTGGGTGTTCGGATTTATATGTCACTTAATATATTTCCTAGAAGTTTTCTCACAAAATAAATTCGCCGTCTAAATTGCTCTACATCTTGGGCTTCCCAGCGTCCATGATAAACCTTCCTAGACAGTAAAGCCCAAAAATCCTCTATTGCGAAAACTTCAAAATACCGACAGTAAAGTTAGTAAACAAACTTTTGTTTCCAAAAGCAACTTGATATTATTTTGTGTTTGTTAAAATTAAAGCCAATGAATTTTGTGCGAAAACTTTTAAAGCATACTATTCCATCATCTGTGCAACATATGTGAAGAAAACGATTGATATTTCACATAAAATGTTATTGTACTCGTATATACAAGTAGTTTGTATTGTTTTCTTCTGTTGCTATTTTCCAACAATGTATGAATGGTTAAACTTAATCACAGCCTATCAACACCGTAATCACCAGTTAATATATTCACGTAAATTCCTCTAGCACGTCACAGAAATGATGTACGCCTCAAAATGGCTTAACTTATTTAAACTAAACAACAATACAGATCATAGATTTATTTTATATAGTTTGATTAGTCACAAAGAGAAAAGCAGAAATGCCTGGATTACCAAAGGATTAATAACATCGGCAATAGAAAAAGAAAGACTATATAATGTAATGAAACTAACGCCAAATACAGAGAATACCGACTGCTACAACCAATATAAAAATAAATTTATAGAGCTTGCAAGGCAAGCCAAACGAAAACATTACTTAAATAAATTGAATAATAACTTAAATGATCCTAAGCGGCTTTGAACAACTATTGATGAGATTACTGGGAAAACAAAATTTAAAGAGTGTGTCACTGAGTTAAATACAACATCGGGAACAGTATTAAAAAATACTCAACAGATATGCGATGAATTTGTACAATTCTTTACTGACATAGGCGAAAATTTAGCAAGTAATATACAAGCAAATGTACAAAATACTCAGCCTCCAAAAAGAACTTTGAACTCATTTATTTTGGATAAAGTCGAGCAATGTGAAGTATACACCACTGTTATGTCCTTAAAAAATCGGAAAAGTCCTGGGTTCGATGGTATTAAAAGCGAGCATTTGAAATTATAGCCGAGGACATAACAGAACCACTCACTTACCTAATCAACAAATGCTTTGAATCTGGCATATATCCCTCAATTTTAAAAAAAGGTAGCATAATACCGATACATAAATCAGGAACAAAAACAGATGTTAACAACTAGAGACCAATATCAATAATATCCAGTGTAGCAAAGGTTTTTGAAAAAGCTTTATCTGCTAGAATGATTCGATACCTCACAAAATTCAAAATTTAAGTGAAAATCAATATGGATTTACAGAAGGGAAGGCTACATCGGACGCAATAACTAAAATTGTAATCAAATACATCAAAATATTGATAACAGAATCCCTTCAATCTGCGTTTTTGTTGATTTAAAGAAAGCTTTTGACACAGTTAATCACAAATTATTATTAGAAGCATTGGAGAGAATTGGTTTCAGAGGAAGACGCGTACTCACTGATCGAAAATTATTTGTCAAATCGCCCACAGTCTGTGCAGATATCAGGATCATTTAGTAAAGAAATGTATATTAAGTGTGGTGTCCCACAAGGAACTGTCTTAGGTCCGCTGTTATTCAATATATATTTAAATGATATTTTCCAAATTATTGTGTTGGCAAAATAACTAGTTTTGCAGATGATACTGCAATATTATATGAAGGCACTAACTGGTCTGATCTGAAAATGTAATTGAAAATGATTTTATCAAAATTATTCGGTGGTTTAACAGTAGAAAATTAAGCATTGACTACTCTAAAACACTTTTTTTACCATTTGGATCTTATGCTAGAGCAAGTAATATACAAGCAAATGTACAAAATACTCAGCCTCCAAAAAGAACTTTGAACTCATTTATTTTGGATAAAGTCGAGCAATGTGAAGTATACACCACTGTTATGTCCTTAAAAAATCGGAAAAGCCTGGGTTCGATGGTATTAAAAGCGAGCATTTGAAAATTATAGCCGAGGACATAACAGAACCACTCACTTACCTAATCAACAAATGCTTTGAATCTGGCATATATCCCTCAATTTTAAAAAAAGGTAGCATATACCGATACATAAATCAGGAACAAAAACAGATGTTAACAACTATAGACCAATATCAATAATATCCAGTGTAGCAAAGGTTTTTGAAAAGTTTTATCTGCTAGAATGATTCGATGCCTCACAAAATTCAAAATTTTAAGTGAAAATCAATATGGATTTACAGAAGGGAAGGCTACATCGGACGCAATAACTAAAATTGTAAATCAAATACATCAAATATTGATCTGCATTTTTGTTGATTTAAAGAAAGCTTTTGACACAGTTAATCACAAATTATTATTAGAAGCATTGGAGAGAATTGGTTTCAGAGGAAACGCGTACTCACTGATCGAAAATTATTTGTCAAATCGCCCACAATCTGTGCAGATATCAGGATCATTTAGTAAAGAAATGTATATTAAGTGTGGTGTCCCACAAGGAACTGTCTTAGGTCCGCTGTTATTCAATATATATTTAAATGATATTTTCCAAATTAATTGTGTTGGCAAAATAACTAGTTTTGCAGATGATACTGCAATATTATATGAAAGCACTGACTGGTCTGATCTGAAAAATGTAATTGAAAATGATTTTATCAAAATTATTCGGTGGTTAACAGTAGAAAATTAAGCATTAACTACTCTAAAACACATTTTTTACCATTTGGATCTTATGCTAGACATCTGCCCAATTACACAAATTTCTCCTTCAACATTAAAGATCAAAAAATGCAAATTAATAGAGTGCCCACATAAAATACCTTGGAGTAGTCTTGGATCCTCACTTACGATGGGACATCCATGTCAATTATATTTTAAAGAAAGTTAGATTTGTATCCTACAAATTTAAATACATTGGGGATATATTGACAGAAAAATATCTACGAACATTATACCATGCACTGATTGAGCCTCATCTCACATATGGTAGGTATATTAGCATGGGGAGCTGCATGTTCCTCACATATCTATAATTTAGAGGTTTTTCAAAAAAGTATTCTAAAAATGATATTTAAAAAACCGAAACCTTATCCCACTGAAAAATTATACGCAGATGTTCGAATGTATGATATAAGACAGCTTTATTTCTTACACAGTATCACTCACTACCATAAATTTGTAAACACCGACCAAAAAATTAAACATAATCATTATACCAGGTACAAAATTCGTGGCACAGTAGTTCCTCAACCGCATAAATCTATATGTATAATGCAGCGATCATATCTCTATTTAGCGCCTAAATTTTATGAAATTATACCTAAAGACTTAAAAGATTTACGTTTCGGAAATTGTTTCAAAAGAAATTTAAAAAAGTGGCTACATTCTATATCTAGGACTGAAATTCATAAACTCATAAATACGAACATCAACTAAATACATAATCTACTGTTGCTAATTTTTGTCCTTTTTTGTCATTTGCATTCTACAGTTTCAACTTAAATTATTGGTCCATGTACAGGCGATGCCTTCTATTGGGCTTGTTTTGATTTTATATTTATTTACTCATATTGTTTGTTATCTTTGTACATTGAGTGAATAAATATTATTATTATTATTATTATTATATGTTTCAAAAACTTAGTTGACACGATTCGATCTACTGGACGCTATTAATTTTTCAGATATTGGTGAAGGATGCCAACAGTTTCCCAGACAGGACAAACGCCGCACCACAACATAATGAAATAATAGCCAATCTGCTATTTTTCCAAAAAAGTCCAAATTGGAAGGTTTACAGATCGAAAATATCGCCAGCATTCACCTCTGGTAAACTGAAGCTCATGTTCCACAGTATAAACGAGGTTAGTCGCTAGTTGCGAAAAGAGATACTTAAATATTTTCCAAACTGTGTATTACAATAAAGTATAATTCTCATCCATCATTATACAGAGTGTTTCAGTTTATTGTTGCATAACTTTACGATTCGATAGGACCTTTAAAATGAATGCATAAAGTCTATATAAACGTGGGTCGAAAAATGCGTGGCTTCCGAAATACAGGTGTTTAAATTTACTTTCTAAAATAGTTTTTTTTAAATATTTCGAACAATATTTGATGTATAACAGTGAAAATTGGTATACAAGGGTTTTTTGGTACGACAAAACGAACCATGGGCATAGTTTTACTGTAGCCGCTAGAGGGCGCTCTCTACTGTACCTGTAGTGTATTAAAATGACCGAAAAATTTTTCTTCGTGCAATTTTTTGATTTTTGAATAAAACTACTGATTCTTCGCACTTTTCAACATAAAAAAGCTCTCTTGTGAATTTTCGTTATAGTTATCCGTTTTTGAGATATTTCGATTTTTAGGGTTCGATGCATTTTTAATTATTTATGATAAAATAACGTTAAAAAGTCAGTATCTCGATAATTTTTGGAAGTAGGCTGTTGAAACCTGAAACGTTTCTTTGCAATTGTGAATGCACGAAATTTAGTTTCTTTTACCTGTTTTTTTTTTTGTAAGTTTTATAAAAATGCCATTTTTATTCTCCAATCAAGAGTTAGCGGATATTCATTTTGTGTATGGCTTTGTAAATGGAATCGCAGCAGAAGCAGCCTGAGAATACGCACGAAGATTTCCAAACAGACGACATCCAACTCGCTCAGTATTTGTAAGAGTGCATCGCCAAATAATTGAAAATGGTTTTGGAAATCTCCAAAGGGATCAAAACATAAGTGTTCGTCAGCGCAGATTTACCCGTATGATTCTGCGTGAGTTTGATAGAGATCCGACCACAAGTGTTAGGAGAGTTTCTGGTGCCTTGGGAATTTCAGCAAGCCATGTTCACCGTGTTCTTAGAATGACCATAGACGTCCTTACCATTTGCAACCTGTGCAAGGACTACAGCTAGGGGACGGAGAACGAAGAATCACATTTTGTCAGTGGATTCTTGATAGAACTGATAATAATAGGGAGTTTTTAAGTAACGTTTTAAGGACCGATGAGTCATGCTTCACTAGACGTGGAGTGGTAAATTTTCATAATCAACATATTTGGTCGCATGAAAATCCGCATGCAGTTCGGGAAAGAAATGTTCAGCATGAATTTAGTGTGAACGTGTGGATTGGTATCTACCGTAATCGACTATTTGGACCCTACCTTTTGCCTGCAAGGTTAAATGCTGCGACCTTCTTGGAATTTTTAAAGGCTGAACATGCAAATATGTGGGGTGATGTTATGTTAGATTTAAGAAGATTGGCCTGGTTCCAGCTTGATGGTTGTCCAGCTCATTATTCGAGAATAGTTAGAAACTGGATGGACGAAATTATCCAGAAAGATGGATCGGCCGTGGAGGACCAGTCACCTGGCCTCCACGATCCCCTGACCTAAATCCATTAGATTTCTTTGTGTGGGGATTTCTAAAAGAAAAAGTGTACCAGACTCCCGTAACCACAAGAGATATGCTAATAGACAGAATCAGGAATGAATGTGATGAAATAAGGCCTTATTTGAATAATGCTATACCACGTTCGATCATTCGTAGATGTGAATTGTGTATTGAACAATTGGGTTTACATTTCGAGCAACTACTTTAGATTTTGTATGTTTGTCCTAACTTTTAGTTGTGAATAATTAATTTAATTTGTTAAAAATAATATTGTAAAATTAAACAAATTAATATTCTGTTTTTTTGTGTTTATTTGGAGTTATCTGCTGTGTTTAAAAACACAATCTAAACGATCATCTTAATTACTTGTAATGCCAAATCGAAATGTAAAAAAAATATTATTTTCCCATAAATAATTAAAAATGCATCGAACCTTAGTTCTATCGAATCTTAAAGTTATGCAACAATAAACTGAAACACCCTGTATAGACTCCAAAGAAACATAATAACGGGTTTGAAATTTAGATTTAAAGAATAACTGAACCTTCAAACTTATTTCCAGATAAGCCAGAACTTGAATCGCTATATCGAAAAGCACCTCGGCGATATCGAAGCCAAGGAAGTGTGTGCGAAATTTTCAACTGAAGCTATCGCCAGGTGTGCGTTTGGGCTTAAAGCTCACTGCTTCGAAGATGAAAATGCCGCGTTCAGAAAAGTTGGCAGAAGACTGTTCGATTTCAGCTGGAGGAACGCCATTGTAAGTACTTATTTCTATTCTAATTTGTCCAATAGGGACGCAGGAAAGTAAACGTCAATTTGACATAGACGCCATCTTTGTTTTCTGTCACCGACATGTCATTTTGTTAGTTGAATGTTTACCATTGATCGCTATGGAGTCGTATTCGATTGAAGACCGCATTAAAGTTATTCAAGAGCACTACAAAAATGGTGCAAAAATAAAAAACACGTTCGCGCGCTTCGTGAACATTTCGGTCGCAACAACCGCCCAAACGAAACAACCATCGGTCGTCTGGTGCGTAAATTCGAGGCAACAGGTTCTGTGGAAACGATGCGTCATCATTTTGTAGCATTCGCCCTATTGGATTCAAAATGGCGGCGGTTTATTCAATCTGTATTGTCACGCAAACCTAACGTGTGTTCAAAATTTTAGCTTGATTGATTTTTTTTTCGTTTTCAGATACAAAGCGCTTACTTCTTCCGGCCGGACTGGGTGTCCTGGTTTCACCTTGATTTTTTCGATAAACAGGTGTCTGACTACATGATCGAAGTTTTTCAAGCGTGATGAAACAGAGAGAAGACACAAATACTAAAGGAAACGATTTTCTGGATATGCTAATTGAGTTGAAGAAAAATCAGGATCTCAAAGAAAAATATTCGTTTGGTAAGCATTTTTACATGTCTGAATGTGTCACAAAAAATGTTAAAATCCTTCCTACGAAAGGCATTTGTACAATATAAATAAAACTATGCGGCGCGTGATGGAAACATCCAGGAGAACAATCTACAGAAGCTTGCGATGCATCGGCTGCATATTAAGGGCGTTTACCGTAAACTAACATCCAATCGACAAAATGGTTATTACTTTAGGATTGTACCAGTTTCGTTTTCCTTTTCAAATTCTATTCATTAACAAACACCTTGGTTTAACCACACAGCACGCGGAATCTGGGTTGGATGCTGACACAAGTCATATCTCTTTACCTAATCCTTTGCTTGAGGCTGGACTTAAGACCGCATACAAATAGACAGTCTTTAAGGGATGAAACTTAATCAATTCTAATGAAGTTAATATACTAAGTGACATATAAATCCGAACACCCAGTTTAAAAGGTTTTATTTTAATAAAAGTTGGTGAATGTATTTATCTTACTGTAAATAACAAGTGAAAAAATTTTCAGCCTTATCAGTTGGACATTCCGGTTTTTATACTGTTTTTTTTTAATTCACTAACACTCTAAAAATGAATATTTCAGCCGCAGTAAAGAATCAACCTTTTTCGGATTTTGGTTCTTGACATCCTTTACGATGCCTAGAGTACGGAGACCTGTACGTATTCGTCAACTTAGTGAGTTTGATAGGGGCCGTATAGTGGGACTTCGGGAAGCTGGATTTTCTTTTCGGGCAATTGCAGTTAGAGTGCAAAGAATTGTAGACACTGTGGTTAAGTGTGTTGTCAGGCATGGCTTCGAGAAGGCCGTACGCAAAGAGCAAGGGGCACTGGACGCCGCCGTAGAACAACAGACCGTGAAGATCGCCGCCTAAGATTATTGGCCATAAGGGACCGTTTCTCCACTACCATGTCCATTGCAAATGTATGGTTTGCAGAACACGGAAGACCTATTGGCATGCGAAGTGTTTTACCGACGAATGAGAAGTTTTGGCTTGTTTTCATACCGGCCACACTGGGTCCTCCCTTTAACTCGAGAACACCGACGTAATCGCCTTGAGTGGTGCAGACAACGGTCACTCTGGGATCAGGAATGGAACAGTATTGTCTTTAGTGACGAGTCTCGATTTTGTTTAGGCATGCACGATGGTCGTGCCAGGGTTAGAAGGCGACGTGGTGAAAGGAGGAATCCACAGTTTTTTGTTGAAAGACATGTTCATCACACTGTTGGAGTTATGGTTTGGGGTGCTATAGCTTATGGTTCCAGGTCACCTTTAATCTTCATCAGAGGTAACATGAACGCGCAGCGTTATATCCACGAAGTTCTAGAACCCCATCTTTTACCCTATCTTGACACCCTGGTAGATCCAACTTTCCAACAAGATAATGCCCGACCACATGTTGCAAGAGTCACAATAGACTTCTTTCAACATAATGATGTCACATTGTTACCATGGCCACCAAGATCTCCCGACTTATCCCCAATTGAGCACGTGTGGGATATGATGGGTAGGCGATTGCTCAATTTGCAACGTCCTCCTCAGACTCTAGAAGCACTTCGAGAGGAGTTGGTGGTTGCCTGGAATGAGATACCACAGGAGGACATTGACCACCTGATCAGAAGCATGCCTAGGCGCGTTGGAGAATGCGTAGCACATCAGGGTGCATCCACACATTATTAAAGGTCAAAGGGCTTTAAAGCAGTGCAATCATTTTGAAATTTTTATCATTTACTTATTATGCTTCATTAAGTACTTATACAAAATTTTATTCAAATAAAACCATTTAAACTGGGTGTTCGGATTTATATATCACTTAGTATATTTGTATTTGCAGAAGGAAACAAAGTAATAGCCCAGGCATTCCAATTTTTCTTGGCTGGTTTTGAAACAACCAGTTCATTGATATCATTTACGTTGTACGAATTGTGCAAGAATCCTAAGTATCAAAATACAGTGAGAGAAGAAATAAAGACCACTATAGACAAAGATGGAGGTATCACCTACGAAAATGTGATGGGGATGAAATATCTGGATATGTGTGTTCAAGGTAGGTTTCAAATAAATAGATAACAATTCTGCACACACAACCTCGCGTTCGTGTGTTAAATGTTTCCAGCCGAGTTTTTCATATTGACGTATGTCGGATACTCCAATTAACCCGGTGCAAATTAACTTTTTTGAACGAAAAAGATCCTTGATTACTGACTACAAAGTTTACGGTCCTCAAGCTTTGAGCGATTTGACGTCTGAAAAATCCTAAAAATGATCAGTTTGGAACAGAATATCTCGTACTAGTACAAGTTACAAGTAAATTCGCTTGTAATTATAACCCCACACTTTTTATGGGATAGACGCCAAAGAGACAATGAAGAATCTAGCGCCATCTATGACACATTAGCAAAAACAATCTAACTTTTCGAATAATGTTGATCTCTTTAAGTGTTGTTACTGCCATCTGGCCATTTTTTGTACCGTTTTTTTTGTATCAAACTAGAATCACTTGTAGCAAATGTATATGAAATAACTGGTACTTTTATGGAACACAAACGCCCATCTTGCGAATATGGTCTTGTAATTTGTATTAGTATATCATGTTTGAAAGGTACATGGAACACCATATCTCGTATTAGTACAAGTTACAAGTAAATTCGCTTGTAATTATCACCCCATACCTTTTATCGGTATTTCACCTGAAGGTACCCGATTGTTATAGGAATCAAAGAGGCGTCAAAAAGACAATAAAAAATCTAGCGCCATCTGCGATGCAGTAGCAAAACCTTTGCACCTCTGTTTGCTTTTAAACTCCTTACTCAGCAAGACATCGTCAATATAATCTCGCACATTAAGTCTACGGCATGTGGCTCTGATGGTCTAACTTTAAATATGGTTTGCTTATGTTTGCCTGATACCATAGACCATATAACTCACATTATTAATGTCTGTCTTGGAATAGGTTACTTTCCTGCCAGTTGGAAAAATGGTATTATAGCTAAAACTAATCATCCAGAACAGTATTCGGATCTCAGGCCAATTACCTTATTATGCCTTCTATCAAAAATACTCGAAAGAGCTGTCTACTCACAACTAGTGGAGTTTTTCGAACAAAATCACTTATTTCCTCTACATCAGTCAGGTTTCAGGGCTGGTTACTTCGTCTTTATTACATCTTACTTTACACAATTTAGATAATAACATCAACACCTTCTTGGTACTGTTAGATTTCTCGAAAGCCTTTGACATGGTCAATCACCAAATACTACTAAGTTATCTCATTATGGAATGTCAGATATAGTTCAAAGGTTCTTTGAGTCATACTTGCTAGATCGTCAACAAACAGTGAAAACTGATCAAGGAATTTCCTCCACTGAGCCAGCTCCTTCAGGAGTTCCACAGCGTTCAGTATTAGGTCTCTTACTATATCTGATTTATACGATCGATCTGCAAGACTGTTTAGTCCACTGTTGTATGCAAACTTATGCAGATGATCCTCAGTTAGTGTTTGGTTTCGATCTATCAAAGGTTGATGAAGTTTCTTTTAAAGTTAATTTAGATTTGGCTAATATCAGTGATTACAGTAACAAACACTGCTTGAAGATCAATCCTAATAAAACTACTGCAATGTTGTACTGTTCGAAGAACTCCTACCGTGAAATGAAGCAGAGGATTTGTGTGTGTTTTGGATGAGACACTCATCCCTTTCGTGGATTACGCCAAGAATCTCGGTGTTACCCTTGACTTAAATATGAGATTCGATCGGCATGTCTCTTTCTTATCTAGAGTAACGTATATGCGTTTGAAACTCCTCTATTCTAATCGATTCATCGTGAATTTTAAAACCCGAAAAAAGCTCGCCGAAAGTCTTGTGTTGTCTGTCATTTCTTACTCTCTTGTTCTATATTACCCACGTTTAGACTACGTCCACAAAAGAAAACTCCAGAAGATTCAGAACAGCTGTTGTAGGTTTATTTTGGATCGCATCTGAGATAAAATCAAAGAACTCAACTGGTTGCGAATTGATAAGTTACTTTTATATCTTTTGACCGTCTTCACGCATGAAGTTCTATTATCTAACAGACTAGCTTACCTTGCTAGCAAATTAGTTCACCGTGGTAATTTTGTTACCAGAGCTCTTAGATTTAATGCTAATTTTAACATGCCTCCTCACAATACCTCGGTCTTTGAAAGAGGTTACACCTATAATGCTGTCAAGCATTACAATGCAGTCTACAGTGGATATCGATCCAAACAGGTTGCTTCTTTTAAGAAATTAATGAAAAGTCAGCTGCTGCAGTCCATTTAGTTCAGTTTTTCTTGTGTTCATGTGCTTTTTTTGACTATTTTCTACTATTTTTGTTCCAAATTTAAAACTCTCACGATACTTTCTGCATTTGTCTCGTGCAATGTTGTCATGCTTATGAACTGTATTTTTTTTGATTTTTGTGTTATTATTTTGTTTGTGTTTATTTTTTGTATTGTATTATTATTATTATTATTATTATTATTACACTTTCTTCTCAAATTAGATTTATAAATTCATTTTTTGTGTTCTGCTGAGGATGTTGAAAATAATGAAATCCAAGCGTCGGGCCACCAACTCTAGAGCTAATCGCCGCGTATTTACACATTTAATTGGGCAATTACATTTTACATCATCAAACGATTATTTGCCCATATTCTTGATGATTACATGCCACTAAAAACAAATAGTACTAAATTATATATACATTTTTGCGGTGCAGTAATTTCCACAAATATTCATACATGTGTGTGTAATCATAATAAAATGACAATGGACCAAGGTTCTAAACATGTGAAACGGAAAGCGAGTTTCTTCCAGTCCAGAGGTATGCTATTATACGAAGCACAAAGCAAACCTTCAGCACATAGAAAATGAATGACCGCACGCTGATTATATTTGGATTGCTAACAATAAACGCCTTTTCTAGATCACAATACTTAAAATCGCAGTCAAATACAAATGACAGAAACTGATCGGTGTGACGTTTAAGCATCCCACAAACCGGCGCGAAATAATCGCGGCGAAGTATTCGCAACGAAATTCGCAATCTGTTTCGCCTGTTTATTCATACCAAAGCGTCTTATTCGCTCCGCGAACGTGAAGGTTTCGACAGGTTGCGTACATTTTATTTTTGCCTTTTGCAATGAGCTCGTTTTCAGAAGAAGAGGAGGCACTTCTATTTCTTGCTTTAGAAGAGGAACAAAATGCACGGTAAGTTATGTTTATTTAACGCCATTTGATAGTTGGGTATGTATTAAGTTTAACGAAGTACATAAAACAAATATTTTCAATTTTGTTTAGGAAACGAAGGAAGTGGGTACATGATATTAACTTGGAACGAAATAAATTTGGGGAATACCATACCTTGATGCCACAACTTCGGCTGGATGAACAGCGTTTTTACGTATATTTTAGAATGACTCCAGAGTGTTTCGATGAAATATTGAACTTGGTGAAAGATGAAATACGAAAATCTGACACAAATTATCGTGCAGCTATTTCGCCAGAAGAACGACTTGCTATTACACTCAGGTAAAAAAATTATATGTATTAAAATTAGTAGGCTTATCGAATACGAAACTTCAGGGATCGTGAAACAAATATTTTATTGTAATAATTGGACTACATGTTGCCACTAGGATTAAATGTTGCTAAATAATTCGAGGCAGAATTTGCCTCCTCTGTTGGGTATATTATTGGAGTAAACCCAGTGCCGCTTGGGAAGGACGACATACTACTATCATACATACTTGCAGAATTCTGGGTAGACGCTGAAGACATTTCTTCAATATGTTCAAATTCTTCGTGCGCTATTAATTCGGCTATTTTTAGTTTTATTCGGACTTGACGCTTCAAGGGAAGTGTTTTCACAGTCTGTGCATGTGCCAAGAAAAGTGAATCAATGGCCTCGTTCTCTTTTTTAGGTTTTTTACCTTCAAATAATTAATGAGCTGTTGTACAGACGAAGATGGTGGTTCATAGCGTTTTCTGCTCGTTTTATATTTTGGTGTAATTGCAATCTGCGGAAAGGTGTGCCCTGGAGTAGTAACTGCTGTAGTGTTCAATGAAGAAGGTGGTGCTGTCTGTGTTGCCGAGGCGTTCTGTGCATCTTCTGCATCTACATCAGCATTTTCATCTTCTCCATGGCCGCGGTCTTCCAAATTTTCGGTTTCTACATTTCCAGCCCTTTCCTGATATATATTTGAGTTAAATTCGGCAGTCTCATAATGTATGACGTCAATATCTTTCACATTAGACGACGTTTTGGCAAATGCCAAAAAAGGACGGAAAAATTCCATGTAGTCAGCCCTCTGCCATTTTTTATGTTGCCCACTGCTTGGCCGGTCTTTGGTTTGGTAGATTTTATATATTTTGCAAATGTGTCTCTGATATTCTTCCACCTTTATTTTACTTCATCACCTAAAAACGATTTTTTTATAGATTCCTTGCCACTGGTGACACCTTCTATACCATTAGGCATAGCTTTCGAGTTGGCTTTACAACAGTGAGTGCAATCGTAACCGAAGTCTGTGAAGCGATATGCAGACATATGGAGCATATATACGTATTTACCAGAACCAACAGAGAATATATGGAAAAAATGTGCTGAAGAATTTGAAAATAGATGGGGATTTCCCAATTGCATTGGCAGCGTGACCTAACAACAGTGGCTCCAATTACTGGTGCTATTTACATAAATATTCAATAGTACTTATGGCCATTGTTGGCCCGGACTATAAATTTATATGTGTTGATATTGGTGGTTTCGGAAAAAATAGTGATGGGGGTATTTTCGAAACCTCAAACATGGGAAAACGATTTGAACAAAATTTAATGAGTGTCCCTGCACCTAAATTTCTCCCTGGGCAAAATGAAATCTGCTCGTACGTCTTAATTGGTGATGAAGCATTTGCTTTAAAACCATACCTTATGAGACCATTTCCTTATAAGCAGACTTTAACAGACGTCAGAAAAGAGAAATACAATGTAAGACTTTGTCGAGCTAGAAGGGTCGTGGAAAATGCGTTTGGTATTTTGTCTCAAAAACGGCGAATATTTTACAGGCCATTAGAAACTAAAGTAGATACTACTATTCTAATTGTACGTACGGCATGTGTTTTACACAATTTTTTACGAAGTAAAAGTGGCGATGACAAATATTTTCAATTCTTAGATCCCCCAGAACCCGTGCTTGGAGCTTTTACTGATATAGCAAATGATCCTCGGCGGGCAGCAAGGCTAGCATTTTCTACTCGTGACAAATTCGTAAATTATTGTAATTCTGATATGCCTATGCCCAATATATAGAATGTTCGTTTTCACATTTGTGTAGACTGTAAATTATTTAACAAGTTAATAAAAAATATTAGGTACATACCATTTGTATTTAATTCTTTTCCTATTTCCATCCAAATCTTGTCTTTCTTTCTCACATTCCTGTATTCATCGTTCGACAAATCATACAAACAAGGATACTTTTTCACTATTTCTATCAATAATTCCGTTTTTGCCATTGCGAATTTTTGAAGAACGGCGTCAAAAACGCGGTCAAAGGCGAACTGAAATACGCCGCGATAAAAACGCTAGAACAATCACATTCGCTTCGCACAAGTCTGAGCCTGTCCGTAAACCGCCGCGTTTTAATCTGATCGCGAATTCATCGCCGCGAAATTTTCGCAGCCAAAGCGAATATTTCGCGCCGGTTTGTGGGATGCTTTAATCTGATCGCGAATTCATCGCCGCGAAATTTTCGCAGCCAAAGCGAATATTTCGCGCTGGTTTGTGGGATGCTTTAACATCACGAACTACATTGCAAAACGTCAGTTAAGCGATAAGAATTGTTTCCAAGGCTAACCTGACCAAAGATGAGTTTCAATTGAACAGGCCTCGTATTATATTTTGTTTGTTAATCAGTTAAGTGTGAACGGCCGATGGCTAGATTTCGCCGACAAAAAGTCATTCATTTATTTATATTACAGAAACTCTTCGAATGTATCCTGTGCTACCGTTCTTGGATCGGCGATGTAACGCAGAATACAAATTGCCAAACTCCGACTTAGTAGTAGAGAAAGGACTTCCAGTGTATATTCCTATGTTTGGACTGCATTTCGACGAGAAGTATTTCCCAGACCCGCTTAAATACAAACCAGAAAGATTTGAAAATGGCACAAACGTATACAACAAGGACGGAATTGTATTCATGCCTTTCGGTGAAGGACCCAGAATTTGTATAGGTTTGTACAATTTTTTTTTAATTGAATTTTTACCAATAACCGACAATCAAATTTTGAAAAGCTGAAAAAACTCTTTTGCTTTCTGACGTTGCAACGTGTTAGAATGAACATTTCCAACGCTCTGTTCTCGCAGCTTAGGAGACAAGGAGACTATGTTGAAAATAAAAAAAATGAGAAAAAACGTCTTGTATCTTTGTTAGACCGGAAACTTTTCAAATCACCCTCGTAAGTAAGCATAGTTAAAAACATCCATTAAATCAATAAATAATATATTGGCCATCTAGGTCTATGGCGATTTATCGTTTCCATATTAATCGCTAAGATATAATTGCCAATGAGAACGCTTGAAGAGATAATTGTACCGTTCAGTTTTAAAGTGAGCGCACTGTCGCCGCGCCTTGCGTATTTATTCCGTTCAAAGTAATCGCGATCGTTCTCGAACAGATCGCTCAACCGCAGTGTTGCCACTGCTTGTCTTTATTATGAAAATTTAGAAATGTACGGAAGCTTCTATGATTTTTACAACTTTGAAAATATGTTCTGAGCCACCAGAATTGCCTAGCTCGCGATCGACACTGAACTAAACTCGTTCTTAAAAATGCATTTTTTTCCGTTTATTTACTGTGATATCAACATAAAAATTGGGAAACGTGGTTTCTGGAGATGAAATATACGATTAATATCATATCAAATTTTCAACGTAGTAAGTAGAGGATACTTATCAGTTCATTTCTTATGCTTTGTTTCAGGTGAACGTTTTGGACTATTAGCTACGAGTTAGCGCTGGTACGCGTGCTGTCTGAATTTGAGGTGGTGAGGAATATAAAAACGCCCGACGTCATAGATTTCACTCCGAAGAGCTTTATACTACAATCTAAAATCGGCCTGCCGATGAAGATCAAGAAAATTACACCGACGCCTGCGTAATTGTATTTATTCAAAGAAATTACACATTGTGTACGTTATATAATCCCCTAATTGTGAAAAACGGCGATGAAATACATTTTAGTATTATGTTTAAAAGACTTTTGTTATTTTCAGTACCACTGTACCAATGTGGCTTATAGTTTCTGCTTGCGATGCCACGCAATGAGGATTCTCAACTAGCAAAGAGTTTCTGTTAAGCTGTAAAAGTTCTTTTTCGCTATTCTCTGAATAAAATACGACGTTGAGCACGGTTCACAGATTTTGAAAATATTCACAATGTTGAGGAAGGATCCACTCTCATTAGAGTTATATTTGTTTAAAGGAATTGTCCTGTATTTTGTGTTTCGTTTATGGACTGGGGCGTTAGAAAGTGTTATTAGGAATTTTGTGTAAAAAAAAATTAGAGATCTTTCGGTTTTGCTCTGAAGCATTACTTTTCAAGATAACATAAAACTAGAGAATAAAAACAGCAAAAATCACAATTTTAGATTTCATTTGTGTACTAATTTCCACCGAAGGCGCGTCACTATTAATTTTGCACGATCTCCTGAACAACCCCCAATAGAAATATCAGCTGCTTTAGAAAACATCTAGATAAGTCAACAAGTCGTAAGCTGGCTGGCGTATTTCTTATAGGTATTTGAAGATTTACATAAAATGTCCTTTATCGATTAGTGTATCATTATGGAACTATGAACAGTTAGACGCTAGCAAGCAAGTAGGAAATGGGGCGTGTCGCATTACTGTCACGTGACCAGGTATCTTAATGTTTATTGCACAATTTATCGCATACTTTGACAGCACACATGATGGAAACGTCACTTTTCTAACCTCACTTCTTCTGCTGATGAAATTCAAAACTGGAAGGCTGGCGAAAATCTATGAAAAGTGAACGTTCCCAGTTCTTTTTCCATTAACCTTTTAGTGTTCCAAATTTGTTTACTCGATAAGTTAGTAACCTTTTATTTGAATGTAAGTTAATGTAATAACACCGTGTTTACCATATGTCCTATACAGAATTTCAGAACCATGGCGTTGTCTCCAGAAGAAAAGTACAATTTGCTGTCAAGGAACTTGCAAGAAGTGCTTGGTGAAGACAAGATCAAATCAATTCTCAATGAAAGAGATTTGAAAATATACTGGGGTACTGCGACTACGGGCAAGCCCCACATTGCATACTTTGTGCCTATGTCAAAGATTGCAGATTTCTTAAGAGCTGGTGCTGAAGTGACTATCCTCTTCGCTGATCTACATGCTTATCTGGACAATATGAAGGCTCCGTGGGAGCTCCTTGCTCTTAGGGTGCAGTACTATGAGCATACCATTAAAGCTATGCTACAGTCTATTGGTGTTCCAATTGAGAAATTGAAGTTTGTCAAAGGCACAGATTACCAATTATCTAAAGAATATACTTTGGATGTGTACAGGTTGAGTTCTGTAATCACTGAGCATGATGCGAAAAAAGCTGGTGCGGAGGTAGTGAAGCAAGTGGATCATCCTTTGGTCAGTGGACTTTTGTACCCAGGTATATAATGATTGATTGCACGTTATGTACTCGTTATGTATTATTTTGTTCCATTTTAGGGCTACAGGCTTTAGATGAAGAATATTTGAAAGTAGATGCACAATTTGGTGGTGTAGATCAAAGAAAAGATTTTCACTTTTGCTGAAAAATACCTGCCACAACTCGGATACCAAAAACGAGCACATCTAATGAATCCAATGGGTATAATTTTCACTTACTATGATTTAAAGATTGACTCAGCGACCCTACCTTGTTGGCCCCAGCTTCATGGGGGCACCAAATGCCCAAAAACAATCTTGTCTGAGTTACTAGCCAACCTCCCATTCTTCAATTTTCCTCAATAGCAAAAAAGGAACCCCGATTCCACGCTGACCTGGAGCCCCTTTATAGTCAACGCCAAACAAAGTGGCGTGCACGTCATCAAGGTGGGTGTGTTGAAAAATTTACATTGTTGCCAAACTTTTTGTAAAATAATAAAATTTATTATTTACATATCTAGGTTTATAAGCAATATTAACCTCAAATGAGAACAAAAATAATAGTATAATAAAATTATAGATCTGTACTTGCATAATCATTAAGTATGACAATTATTGATCAGATGACACTATGAAACTACCATATTTAATTGATAGCTTAAAGGTACTGAATAAAAATCCAAATGGGGTCCTCCAAATTTTATGCATGGTATTTATTTTACAGAATTCATACAGAAAAATGCATTCTAAAATTAGGTAAGCTACTGGTGTAAGCTTTTTCTGTACAATAAAGTTAGTCGGAGTTTCTTTCTGCGCTATCTGAATCTTCATCACTCTCAAAGTTGATTATTAAAGGTTCGATGTCTGGTCGATCAAAAATTCGTTCTCTT
>CAVLJG010000007.1:892076-958042 GCA_963669975.1 Acanthoscelides obtectus | reverse complement strand
GCCCCTTATCCCAGCATGCCCCGGTACCCATATTAACGATACCGGATGCCTCGCCGCGAGGCAATCCAGAGCCTCCCTGCATTGCAATACAAGACTCGAAGTAATCTTACAGGCACTTAGTGCTTTCATTGCAGCCTGGCTGTCGGATAAGATTGTTATTCTTCTCCTAAGCCCACCCTCCTCCAGAATGTGAGATACACAAGCCAGAATGGGGGAAGTATGTTTCCATGGCCTTCGCGAGCTCCAAACCTAACGTGTCTTGATTTTATTCATGGGGACGGTTAAAGGACATCGCGTTTCAGACTCAACCGACAACCAAAGAAGATATGAAAAACCGCCGGATTCGTAATGCAATACGTAACATACCGAGAGCCGAAATTAAAGCTGCAGTTTTGTCTACCCATGAAAGAAAAAATTCCAGAGAAGTTTAGTTTGGAAAAAAAAATTTAATGGATTTCCGTCTAAAATTTTCTTTGACCTAAAGTTTACGTTCGTTAGCTTCTTTAGACATCATTTAGCTACTTTTTCATAAAAAAAAATGTATCTGTCGGACTGTCGGAAAATCCCTCCAGCTGCCACATGTGAGACTATCAAAACTTCAAATATACTAAGTGACATAAAAATCCGAACACCCAGTTTAAATGGTTTTATTTTAATAAAAGTTGGGGAATGTATTTATCTTACTGTAAATAACAAGTGAAAAATTTTCAGCCTTATCAGTTGGACATTCCGGTTTTTATACTGCTTTTTTTTAATTCACTAACGCTCTAAAAATGAATATTTCAGCCGCAGTAAAGAATCAACGTTGGCGGATTTTGGTTCTTGACATCCTTTACGATCGGTTACGATGCCTAGAGTACGGAGACCTGTACATTTCGTCAACTTAGTGAGTTTGATAGGGGCCGTATAGTGGGACTTCGGAAGCTGGACTTTCTTTTCGGGCAATTGCAGTTAGAGTGCAAAGAAGTGTAGACACTGTGGTTAGGTGTTGTCAGGCATGGCTTCGAGAAGGCCGTACGCAAGGGCAAGGGGCACTGGACGCCGCCGTAGAACAACAGACCGTGAAGATCGCCGCCTAAGATTATTGGCCTTAAGGGACCGTTTCTTCTCCACTACCAGGTCCATTGCAAATGAATGGTTTGCAGAACACGGAAGACCTATTGGCATGCGAAGTGTTTACCGACGAATGAAAAGTTTTGGCTTGTTTTCATACCGGCCACACTGGTCCTCCCTTTAACTCGAGAACACCGACGTAATGGCCTTGAGTGGTGCAGACAACGGTCACTCTGGGATCAGGAATGGAACAGTATTGTCTTTAGTGACGAGTCTCGATTTTGTTTAGGCATGCACGATGGTCGTGCCAGGGTTTAGAAGGTTGACGTGGTGAAAGGAGGAATCCACAGTTTTTTGTTGAAAGACATGTTCATCACACTGTTGGAGTTATGGTTTGGGGTGCTATAGCTTATGATTCCGGTCACCTTTAATCTTCATCAGAGGTAACATGAACGCGCAGCGTTATATCCACGGGGTTCTAGAACCCCATCTTTTACCCTATCTTGACACCCTGGCAGATCCAACTTTCCAACAAGATAATGCCCGACCACATGTTGCAAGAGTCACAATAGACTTCTTTCAACATAATGATGTCACATTGTTACCATGGCCACCAAGATTTCCCGACTTATCCCCAATTGAGCACGTGTGGGATATGATGGGTAGGAGATTGCTCAATTTGCAACGTCCTCCTCAGACTCTAGAAGCACTTCGAGAGGAGTTGGTGGTTGCCTGAATGAGATACCACAGGAGGACATTGACCACCTGATCAGAAGCATGCCTAGGCGCGTTGGAGAATGCGTAGCACATCAGGGTGCATCCACACATTATTAAAGGTCAAAGGGCTTTAAAGCAGTGCAATCATTTTGAAATTTTTATCATTTACTTATTATGCTTCATTAAGTACTTATACAAAATTTAATTAAAATAAAACCACTTAAACTGGGTGTTCGGATTTATATGTCACTTAGTATATTACTAGCTCTTTTCAACCAGCGAAAGATTTTCGAAGATACACGGTGTTTTTTACGGAAACCTTTGAATACCCCCACCACTTTATTTTTAGAGATTGCCAAACAAGGAAGGTACAGAATTGCAGATTTTTTTTAGTTATGTTTGATTCGTTTTCCGCCTATAGGCTAAAGACGGAATATTTATGAATTGTATTGTATCGCAATTTTGTTACACAATAAACGTTGTGTTGATTCGCCAATGGTTCTGGTTCAAAAACAGCAGCTAAAACAAGCAGGGGCTCTCCTAAAACCCGTACCTGCATTACGTCAGGATCCAAGAACGGATGATTTAGGTGGCAGGACAGATTATAGTTACCTTTCATGCCGGTATCGACATGTCACAGATTTATCATCTTCATGGTGATTACGCTTGCACAGAAGCTACATGCGATCATGCAAAAACGATCCAGTCCGCTCCGAGCAGCAGACAATTTTCTCGATACTGGACATACATCATCCCGGAGCGGTCTCGATTTACCGGTGGATGGGTGAAATTTGGATAATGTACTAAAGTATATTCGGGAGTTGTTAAGGTTATAAATAATAGGTACCAGTTATAGCAGGCTTAATAAGACTATAAGGGCCGATTTAAGGCTTTAAGGCAAATATTTGGGAATTTCTTAATCGCTGTGAATATAGTGTGGATGTTTGTTCAGTTCCTGAACAACGAAAAAGATTCAACGAGCAATATCTATTAACCTTTTAGTAGAGCCTATCACCAAGTAGGTGCTTAATGGCTATCTGCAAGATCATGCTTGGAAATCGCGCTCGCAGCGCTGCATCGACGCAGAAGGAGGCGCCTATTTCGAAAGTTTTTAAAAAATTGTAACGAGTGACTCAATAAATTTTTTTAAATCGACTCAGTCCTATTACTTTCCGGACAAACCCTGTAATTCCATTGCATCAGTAAATTGACCGTCAACTTGCATGCTTGTGGAATTTGGTTATTTTACTAATAATGCCGACACCTACGAGCTGCGAGGCGGAAGCTGACAAAATGAAATTACCATTTTTAAATTCAACTAACTTTTTTTTTTTGTAAAAGCTACCTCTCCGCCAAATTTCCATTCTTAGTTTAAAGTCCACTCTAAACAGAATCTCATCGGCAGGGGTATTACGCACCCTGATGTGCTACGCATTCTCCAACGCGCCTAGGCATGCTTCTGATCAGGTGGTCAATGTCCTCCTGTGGTATCTCATTCCAGGCAACCACCAACTCCTCTCGAAGTGCTTCTAGAGTCTGAGGAGGACGATGCAAATTGAGCAATCTCCTACCCATCATATCCCACACGTACTCAATTGGGGATAAGTCGGGAGATCTTGGTGGCCATGGTAACAATGTGACATCATTATGTTGAAAGAAGTCTATTGTGACTCTTGCAACATGTGGTCGGGCATTATCTTGTTGGAAGGTTGGATCTGCCAGGGTGTCAAGATAGGGTAAAAGATGGGGTTCTAGAACGTCGTGGATATAACGCTGCGCGTTCATGTTACCTCTGATGAAGATTAAAGGTGACCTGGAACCATAAGCTATAGCACCCCAAAACCATAACTCCAACAGTGTGATGAACATGTCTTTCAACAAAAACTGTGGATTCCTCCTTTCACCACGTCGCCCTCTAACCCTGGCACGACCATCGTGCATGCCTAAACAAAATCGAGACTCGTCACTAAAGACAATACTGTTCCATTCCTGATCCCAGAGTGACCGTTGTCTGCACCACTCAAGGCATTCGTCGGTGTTCTCCGAGTTAAGGGAGGACCCAGTGTAGCCGGTATGAAAAACAAGCCAAAACTTCTCATTCGTCGGTAAACACTTCGCATGCCAATAGGTCTTCCGTGTTCTGCAATCCTTCATTTGCAATGGACCTGGTAGTGGAGAAACGGTACCTTAAGGCCAATAATCTTAGGCGGCGATCTTCACCGTCTGATGTTCTACGGCGGCGTCCAGTGCCCCTTGCTCTTTGCGTACGGCCTTCTCGAAGCCATGCCTGACACCACCTAACCACAGTGTCTACACTTCTTTGCACTCTAACTGCCTTTGCCCGAAAAGAAAGTCCAGCTTCCCGAAAGTCCCCTATCAAACTCACTAAGTTGACGAAATCGTACAGGTCTCCGTACTCTAGGCATCGTAACCGATCGTAAAGGATGTCAAGAACCAAAATCCGCCAACGTTGATTCTTTACTACGGCTGAAATATTCATTTTAGAGCGTTAGTGAATTAAAAAAAAGCAGTATAAAAACCGGAATGTCCAACTGATAAGGCTGAAAATTTTTCACCTTGTTATTTACAGTAAGATAAATACATTCACCAACCTTTATATTAAAATAAAACCATTTAAACTGGGTGTTCGGATTTATATGTCACTTAGTATATCGCTGGAGTGGTTTTTATTCTATCACAAGCTGCAACTATTCTTTCTCTTAATCCTCTATAGTGGTTATGGGACGTGTGTACACTAATGTCTTAAAAATAGCGCCACAAAAAGAAATCTAAACGGTTGAGGTCTGGGGACCTTGGTGGCCATTCTTGGGGCCCACCGTGCCAATCCAACGATTTGAAAAACAGTTTGTAAATAATTACGAGCCGCTTGCACTGAAATGCGCTGGTGCACCATCATGCATGTACCACATATCGTTTCTTATTACTAATGGAACATCATCAAGAAGCACAGGCAAGTGTTGTTGAAAAAAATTGAGATAAGTGGTCCCGGCGTCTCTGGTGATAAATCCGTCTGGCTTAATCACCATTACCGTCTTCAAGGCCATATACGTAATGCATTTCCGCTATTTCTTGCATTAAGTAATTCACCATTATTGACAAGATTGTAAAAACTAAATAATGAAAAAGATGTCACAGCGAACAGATTTGAATAACAGAGACCTTGTTCATATGTCAAAGCCAAAATGGCGCATCGAAGGAAAACAATTATTTCACTACGTACTAAATATCAGTGAAATATCTGAAGCCGTTCTGAAAATATTAATTAATTTCCATTTTTTTCCTAAAAACTTCAACAGCCCGAGTTTTTGTAAGGAAACATTTTTGGACCAGAGTTTAACAAGCAAATATCTTTAAGGAACACCCTGTATAGAAAAATAAAAAATATAATCATTGCATGTCATTGAAGTCATCGACTAGAAAGTTGTTTCAATACTACAGGGTGGCCGATATGTAATTGACTGGTTTGTATCTTGAATATGTGTGAAATGAAAATTAAATACGTCCGTTTTTTCATCTTAATATTTCATTGAAACTTAGAAATAAATTATGTATGAAAAAATAATATCAGACAAATGTCGTTTCTAAATGAGTGCCAAAAATATACAATACAAAATAGACAGCTTTGAATAGTTTCCACCCGGCATTAAAAAATTATCCGCCCGGTATTCTCGGTGATACGCTACTACGCGTACAATCATGCACCACAACAATAACATACATAAGCACAATCAAGGAGTCGGCAAGATAGGTATATAGGTAGTACCATCCCGAGGAAAAGTGTACTAGTCCGAGATCCCACGTTCCCCTACGTGTCAATCATTTGATATCACAAATAAAGGATCTAAGTTCGACGCTTACAACAACAGGCCTATAGCTCCGCTTTCTGGTTTCAAGTAAGGTGATGGAGAGATGGCTAGATATATACTAAGTGACATATAAATCCGAACATGCAGTTTAAATGGTACTTAATGAGGCATAATAAGTAAATGATAAAAATTTCAAAATTATTGCACTGCTTTAAAGCCCTTTGACCTTTAATAATGTGTGGATGCACCCTGATGTGCTACGCATTCTCCAACGCGCCTAGGCCTGCTTCTGATCAGGTGGTCAATGTCCTCCTGTGGTATCTCATTCCAGGCAACCACCAACTCCTCTCGAAGTGCTTCTAGAGTCTGAGGAGGACGTTGCAAATTGAGCAATCTCCTACCCATCATATCCCACACGTGCTCAATTGGGGATAAGTCGGGAGATCTTGGTGGCCATGGTAACAATGTGACATCATTATGTTGAAAGAAGTCTATTGTGACTCTTGCAACATGTGGTCGGGCATTATCTTGTTGGAAAGTTGGATCTGCCAGGGTGTCAAGATAGGATAAAAGATGGGGTTCTAGAACTTCGTGGATATAACGCTGCGCGTTCATGTTACCTCTGATGAAGATTAAAGGTGACCTGGAACCATAAGCGATAGCACCCCAAACCATAACTCCAACAGTGTGATGAACATGTCTTTCAACAAAAAACTGTGGATTCCTCCTTTCACCACGTCGCCTTCTAACCCTGGCACGACCATCGTGCATGCCTAAAAAAAGTCGAGACTCGTCACTAAAGACAATACTGTTCCATTCCTGATCCCAGAGTGACCGTTGTCTGCACCACTCAAGGCGATTACGTCGGTGTTCTCGAGTTAAAGGGAGGACCCAGTGTGGCCGGTATGAAAACAAGCCAAAACTTCTCATTCGTCGGTAAACACTTCGCATGCCAATAGGTCTTCCGTGTTCTGCAAACCATTCATTTACAATGGACCTGGTAGTGGAGAAAACGGTCCCTTAAGGCCAATAATCTTAGGCGGCGATCTTCACGGTCTGTTGTTCTACGGCGGCGTCCAGTGCCCCTTGCTCTTTGCGTACGGCCTTCTCGAAGCCATGCCTGACAACACCTAACCACAGTGTCTACACTTCTTTGCACTCTAACTGCAATTGCCCGAAAAGAAAATCCAGCTTCCCGAAGTCCCACTGTACGGCCCCTATCAAACTCACTAAGTTGACGAAATCGTACAGGTCTCCGTACTCTAGGCATCGTAAGCGATCGTAAAGGATGTCAAGAACCAAAATCCGCCAACGTTGATTCTTTACTGCGGCTGAAATATTCATTTTTAGAGCGTTAGTGAATTAAAAAAAAGCAATATAAAAACCGGAATGTCCAACTGATAAGGCTGAACATTTTTTCACTTGTTATTTACGGTAAGATAAATACATTCACCAACTTTTATTAAAATAAAACCATTTAAACTAGGTGTTCGGATTTATATGTCACTTAGTATACATATCAACGATCTCCTTTCATGTAAGAAATGAAACTCAGTGTGGTTTCGGTTCGAATAAACTATTGCAGGAACTTTATTGGTCGAAAACAGGATGACAACAACGCTAATTACATTTCATATTCAGTTTATAAGAAATAAAACATGGCAAAATGCAAAGTCGGTAATGTTCTCACGAAGATAACACCTAAAGCTGTAACTAGAAACCGGATGGACGACGTTAATCAAAAGGGCATCGGGACGGTGTTACCCGTACCGTTAAAATGGCAATCATCAGGATTCCATAACTTGTACGATCAATCCAATCCACAGCTTTGCTGATAACACCACTCTACGAGGGCGGTTCAATAAGTACCCGTGTTAGAAATGAAGACACCAGTTTTCCAAAAAAAAAATCTTTTTATTTTTCAACATAATCCCCTTTTGGAAAGATACACGTTTCCCAACGTTCCTGCCATTTTCTTAACGTCCCCAAAAAAATAGAATTTGTCGAACACTCCAAAATACGCCTCTGTCTCGGCGATGACTTCCTCGTTTGAGATAAATTTTTTCCCCGCGAGCCATTTCTTCATGTCAGGGAACAATAAAAAGTCGCAGGGGGCCAGATCGGGCGAATACGGAGGCTGCAGCAGCACTTCATAACGCAATTCATGCAGTTTGGCGGCGACAACTCCGGATGAATTTGCTGGTGCGTGATCGTGGTGAAACAGCACCAAATGTGACCGTGTCTCCTTCAATTCTTTGTCGAAGCGGTCCAATAACTCACTATAGTATTTTCCAGAGATCGTTCTTCCTTCTTCTAAAAAATCCACGAGAATGACGCCGTTCGCATCCCAAAAAATCGCCACCATGACCTTTCCGGTCGATAGGACCGTCTTCGCCTTCTTTGGAACAGATTCCCCGGGAGAAATCCATTGTTTTGATTGTTACTTAGTTTCTGGCGTGTAGTGATGAATCCAGGTTTCATCGACGGTGACAACTCGATGCAAAAACTCCTTCGGATTTCGCTTGAATTGCTCCAAACACTGCTTCAAAGTTAACAGCCGCATCCCCTTTGAGCAATCGCGGCACCCATCGGGCAGACAATTTTTTCATAGCCAACTTTCATGCAAAATATTGGTTGCCGTTCCGAACGACACACCTACGGCGTCTGTTACTTCGCGCACTTTCGTTCGTCGATCAGCGAGAATCATGTCGTGGACTTTTTGAATGATTTCCTCGGTAACAGGCGCCCTGATCGATCCTCATCAAAAACGGATGTTCGTCCACGTTTAAATTCGTTGAACCAATATCTAACTATGGTAATAGATGGCGAAGAGTCCCCATAAACAGCATCCAACTTTGCTTTTATCTCATCGCATTTTTCCCAACCAAAAACAAAAACCGAATTACTGAACGATACTGCTCTTTTTTCATCTTAGCGAAAATGACGAAACACGTGTTACTCGAATGGCTGCCAAATCCAAACTAACCTATCAATCAGTCTGAAATTTGTTGTGCCGTCGTTTGATAGATGGCAGCACACGTTCCCTCAGGAACGCCCTCTGTCGTGAAGCACGGGTACTTATTGAACCGCCTCGTATATGCAGCAATGCATGAGATAACGCGAAGCGGCATCTATCGCACCAGAAACTTTAACCGAACATAATCCTTTAGGAAATCACGTTTTCCTACCATTAACCTTTTTATTTCTTTTTTTTTTGGTGAGGGGGAATGCATTTACGCACCTTACCATAGCCCGAGCTATGGCGTGTGTGGGACTCCAGGTTGTCTTGAGGAGACTACCTAATACCCACTAAACCCTAACCTCTGTGTGGCCCGACTCATCAGCGTCTCGGTAAGGCCATGTGTTGTGCGTGACCTACGGTCTGCTACAACGTCTCCTCATGTGTTTCAGTCTCTGGGAACGCCGAATTGATTCCCTTTACCTCGCACATGTCGTTAAGCGATCATCGATAGAGGGTCTGCTAGGTTCTCTTGAAACTCATGTTTTCGAAAAATCAAGAGTTTCAAGTCCTCTTACCTATATATTGTTCCTGGTCCTGGTCCTGGTGGGTCCTGGTGGTGGCGGGTCATGGTCCTGGTTGGTCCTGGTGCTGGTGGGTCCTCGTCCCGGTCCCGGTGGGTCCTGGTCCCGGTGGGTCCTGGTCCCGGTGGTTCCTGGTCCCGGTGGTTCCTGGTCCCGGTGGGTCCTGGTCCCGGTGGTTCCTGGTCCCGTTGGGTCCTGGTCCCGGTGGGACTTGGTCCCGGTGGGTCCTGGTCCCGGTGGGTCCTGGTCGTGGCGGGTCCTGGTCCTGGTGGGTCCTGGTCCCGGTGGTTCCTGGTCCCGGAGGGTCCTGGTCCCGCTGGGTCCTGGTCCTCTGCATCCACGCCGTGGAGGGGAAGGGGAGAGCAACCGCGGGTACTCCTAGTCAAGGTTCCAGTTAGCGTCTGCCAACTGTGACTTGGGTCTAGGATACTTGGCTCCTCATGTGTTTCAGTCTCTGGGAACGCCGAATTGATTCCCTTTACCTCGCACATTCTATCGATGTCGTTAAGCGATCATCGATAGAGGGTCTGCTAGGTTCTCTTGAAACTCACGTTTTCGAAAAATCAAGAGTTTCAAGTCCTCTTACCTATATATTGTTCCTGGTCCTGGTCCTGATGGGTCCTGGTCCTGGTGGGTCCTGGTCGTGGCGGGTCCTGGTCCTGGTTGGTCCTGATCCTGGTGGGTCTTGTTCCCGGTGGGTCTTGGTCCCGGTGGTTCCTGGTCCCGGTGGTTCCTGTTCCCGTTGGGTCCTGGTCCCGGTGGTTCCTGGTCCCGGTGGGTCCTGGTCCCGGTGGGTCCTGGTCCCGGTGGGTCCTGGTCCCAGTGGGTCCTGGTCCCGGTGGGTCCTGGTCGTGGCGGGTCCTGGTCCTCTGCATCCACGCCGTGGAGGGGGAAGGGGAGAGCAACCGCGGGTACTCCTAGTCAAGGTTCCAGTTAGCGTCTGCCAACTGTGACTTGGGTCTAGGGTACTTGGCTCCTCATGCGTTTCAGTATCTGGGAACGCCGGGTTGGTTCCCTTTACCTCGCACATTCTATCGATGTCGTTAAGCGATCATCGATAGAGGGTCTGCTAGGTTCTCTTGAAACTCTTGTTTTCGAAAAATCAAGAGTTTCAAGTCCTCTTACCTATATATTGTTCCTGGTCCTGGTCCTGATGGGTCCTGGTCGTGGCGGGTCCTGGTCCTGGTTGGTCCTGGTCCTGGTGGGTCCTGGTCCTGGTGGGTCCTGGTCCCGGTGGGTCCTGGTCTCGGTGGGTCCTGGTCCCGGTGGCTCCTGGTTGCGGTGAGTCCTGGTCCCGGTGAGTCCTGGTCCCGCTGGCTCCTGGTCCCGGCGGGTCCTAGTCCCGGCGGGTCCTGGTCCCGGTGGGTCCTGGTCCCGGTGGGTCCTGGTCCTGGCGGGTCCTGGTCCCGGTGGTTCCTGGTCCCGGTGGTTCCTGGTCCCGTTGGGTCCTGGTCCCGGTGGGTCCTGGTTCCGGTGGGTCCTGGTTCCGGTGGGTCCTGGTTCCGGTGGGCCCTGGTCCCGGTGGGTCCTGGTCCCGGTGGCTCCTTGTCCCGGTGGGTCCTGGTCCCGGTGGGTGCTGGTCCCGGTGGGTCCTGGTCCTCTGCATCCACGCCGTGGCGGGGGAAGGGGAGAGCAACCGCGGGTACTCCTAGTCAAGGTTCCAGTTAGCGTCTGCCAACTGTGACTTGGGTCTAGGGTACATGGCTCTGCGGTTGCGAGGCCTCTCGTTTTTGATTCCAAATAAGGTACTGAATTTATATCCGTTCGTGATACACGGGATCTCGGACTAGCAGGCAAGCGAGGGCTCGCGAGCGGTAGCCGGTACCGTGTCATTAGTGCGAGTACACGAACGACGATGATAGCCACCTACGAAACGCTGATGGCTACGTGGCTACGGCTCGATGTGGCTCGATCATGATCATGATGATGACGATGATGATGCTGCGGCCGCGGCCGGGCCGCTGGAGGACCGAGGAGCACAGGGGCAAACGTGATGGCATGCGAACAGGAGATTGCAACGCTTCAGAAGGCAATTGCCTCTCATTACTTTCATAGTCCATGCCACCGGCTGAAAAGACACTTTCTCCGACAATTTGCTGGCCGATGTGACAGGCCATGTCGGTGATGTAAGCGAAACTCAATGTTGAGCGATTCGTTCGTACGATAGAGTTTGGACGTCCCGTGCCGATATGCGGTAAATAAAATCTAAAATGCATAAAATTTCACGAATAAAAATACTGACAAAGTGTGAGACATTTTATACAGGGTGTCCCGAAAAAAGTGTGCAATATTCTACCGGCGGTTTCTAGAGCTTAAAATAGGAAGAAAAGCTTATATAAACATAGGTCGACAAACGTCCACTAAGGGCGCTACGGTCTTTTAAAGGGGCTCCCCTGCAGATGGTTTGTCTTAATATTTCCGAAACGTGTTGAGATAAAGACATGAAATTTGGTATTCGAGCCTGATTTTTTATGCTGCATTTAAAAATATTAACAATTTTAGATAGTTTTGTTTGGAAGCGTATGTAACAGGGACGGACTAAGGTTATTTTAGCCCCAAAATTTTTGTGTGATTCTGTTTTTGAAATTCAATTTTAGAATTCGAAAATTTAGGGTTCTCTAAATAAAAAAGGTACTCTTGTTGAACATCGATAAATTGTGCCATTTTTGAATAAAATCAAACTAAACAATTTGTCACATGATAGGAAATGTACTGCGAATTTAAATGAATTGTTGATTATACATAGTTAGCCATGACTGCAAACAAAAGTTGTTTTGATTTGTTATGACTTATTTTGACGTTAAGCTGACACTGTCAGCAGTGTAAAATTACTAGATTAAAATCAAAATTTTTATTAAATCGATTTAAAATGCCAAGATTTACAGACAGAAAACTGACTGACATTTTGTGTACGAGTTTTGCAACAACAGGAGGAATCCACAGTTTTTTGTTGAAAGACATGTTCATCAGAATGTTGGAGTTATGGTTTGGGGTGCTATAGCTTATGGTTCCAGGTCACCTTTAATCTTCATCAGAGGTAACATGAACGCGCAGCGTTATATCCACGAAGTTCTAGAACCCCATCTTTTACCCTATCTTGACATCCTGGCAGATCCAACTTTCCAACAAGATAATGCCCGACCACATGTTGCAAGAGTCACAATAGACTTCTTTCAACATAATGATGTCACTTTGTTACCATGGCCACCAAGATCTCCCGACTTATCCCCAATTGAGCACGTGTGGGATATGATGGGGAGATTGCTCAATTTGCAACGTCCTCCTCAGACTCTAGAAGCACTTCGAGAGGAGTTGGTGGTTGCCTGGAATGAGATACCACAGGAGGACATTGACCACCTGATCAGAAGCATGCCTAGGCGCGTTGGAGAATGCGTAGCACATCATGGTGCATCCACACATTATTAAAGGTCAAAGGGCTTTAAAGCAGTGCAATCATTTTGAAATTTTTATCATTTACTTATTATGCTTACATTCACCAACTTTTATTAAAATAAAACCATTTAAACTGGGTGTTCGGATTTATATGTCACTTAGTATATTTATGCGCTTCCAGCCCCAGTAATTCTACGCACCTAACAGAACGTATTTCACACATCAAGGGTCTATGGCGTATGTACCAATTGTATGAGGTCCGGTTTGGCTGACTTGGGCCATTTAATTTATTTGTTATACATGTGTTTGTAGCTTGCTCATAGGGACGAACTTGTTCCTTTATGGACTGATGACAGCGTGGCGTGTGAAATATCGAGTCCATCTACTTGACGTCAGTTATGTTCTTATCTCTGAAAATAAGAATGGCCCTTATGTGCATCGACGGATACGATACGTCTGCTAACAGCTTGATCTACCGCTGCGTGTCGAATATACCAAATGCGTGAAAGAAAAGTCAATTCTGCTGAGCGTCAGTTTGATACCTGCATTACCGATTCAGCTGTCGCCCTGACCGAATCTAATTACAAGGTGGCCGTTATTTATTGTTTTTCGGAAATTGACGGCAGGCCGAGCGGCGTAAATGCGGTTAATCGGTTAATATGGAAGGTAATCGTCGTTTCCGGGTGAGACCGAGGACGGTAACGCATCGTACGACAATTATTGGTTGTTGAAGGAGAATCGAGGGATGACTGGGCTTTACAGCTCATGCTGATGACAGGAAATCATAATTATAGGGTCTGCCGGAATGTTTACTATGTTGAATGTTGAATATATATTGAATATTACATCAGGATGGTCTATAGTTAAAGTGTGGTTGTTGATGCATTTGTTTGAAATCGTATGCGTTGCGATTATTGTTTTCGCTGGAAATATTCAAGATCAGTATATGTGTGAGTAATACGAAACATTATATCTCTATCAAACAGGAACATAAAGGAATTTGATGAATGGTGCTATAAAAACCGCCTAATCGTCATCTGCAACAAGACTAAGATCTATGTGATTCATATTCGTATGTGTCATTTTAGACTCACATCTGTCATTGGAGGAAAATGCTAATTCAGTATGCACAAAGCTTGGCACGCATAAGGGATCGCAGTTATTTTAGGAGATATATTGTTACGTCGTCATAGCTGGGACCTTGAAGAACGATGAGACGCCCTCGCGATATCGATGCTTAGGCAACCACAGCTACACCGCCGTGCATAGAGGGTAATATAACTTGAGGCCGGGATACGTTGAGTGCATGCGGGAGGGTTCGACGCCCATCGAGGGATTGCTCTGGAATCCGCCAATTTCAAAAGAAATACCCAGACGCCTGCAGCAAGGGAAATTGCACTTAACTTGCGATTGAAAAGCCACATAAGAGAGATTACAGTATATTCAGATAAGAGATAGACCGGATGTAAACAAAAGGTTCGGGTGATTTTCACGCTAACGCCGCCGTCTCGACGTAAAACAGGAGCCCTCATTGGTCAATTCGCAATTAAATGCCTATGCCGAGCGGCAGAGCAGTCGTATCAAGGCAGAGTCACATTCAGGTTCAGACGTGTTACGTATGTCGTGTGCATCATTGCAATTTGATATTTCTTTGGACGTTTTCGTTTGTTATCTTATTAAGTTGTTGAGTTTGTCGTTGTTATTGTTATACCTTGTTATTGATTGTTATTGTTATCAACTGCTTGCGCAAAATGCCCAGTAGTACAGATACTGCCGATGAAGTTGTAAACTCCTGTAGTCCACCTAGGAAACGCTCTAAAAAAAGACACCTGAGTGCAGAAATGAAAGAGGTCATTTTGAATATATATAAGATCGAGCGCGAGGAGAACAACCATCAAAGAAATTGTTGTGAAGGTTTCTCACAAAGCTGGGGTGTGTCGCGCATCAGTGTTTAATGTGTTAAGACAATACAAAAAAAATCACACCTTTTCTGAGCCAATGACCAGTAAACATCGCAAAAGTATTGTTAAATCATTGGATGAAGCTGATAAGCATGCGATTAGGAGGAAAGTGCATGAATTCTTCATTAGGAATGAAATACCTACTATAGATAAAGTACTGCAGGAGGTAAATGGAGATACAACGTTGCCAAATTTCAAACGATCAACTTTCCATGCGTTACTGAAGCATTTAAATTTCAAATGGAAAAAACGGGGTCGTAATAGTTTACTACTGGATAGAGAAGAAATTGTGCTATGGAGGAGGGATAATTTAACAAAAATTGGGAAATATAGAAATCAAAACAGGAAGATTTATTACCTTGATGAAACGTGGGTAAACGCAGGACACACTACAAGTAAAGTATGGGCTGATGATTCTGTAACTTCATCCAGGAGGGCCTTTCTAGATGGACTGTCCACCGGATTAAAAAATCCAGCAGGTAAATTCGAGTAATAGACAACAATCGGATCTTTTTCAAACCTTGGGAACAAGGTTCTAAACATTAATTCCAGGGGGCAGATAAAACATATTACAAGTAACAAAACTTTTATAACTTTCGATAAAATGCGTGGATGTTTTATTGTCATTTTCATTTGTTAGAATTTTTTTAAGCCATGTTTTTATGTGTTTTCGATATTTCAATAATTTTTTAATATAATCTTAAAATATGTCGAATATTATAAACTTAAAAAAAGTTACTAAGTTTTATATTGTGTACCGTTCCTAATATTTCTAATCATTTTAATTCATACTTTAAGCTTTATAAAGTTATAATTTGTTAATATTAATATTTGCGCGTATTTCAGGTTCCTGATCATTCATTTTTTAAAGGTTTATAACTTTAAATTAAATTGTGAAGCGCTGAGTAATCATACGACGTTCAATATTCTTTCTTTCAATATGACTAAATAATCCCAATTATAGCAATCTGATACTCATGTCTCAATGTTTTTTCGCTGAATGTGATGAAAACATTTGAAAAAGGTTCTCTTATTGAAATAAATCTACACCAGTTAGTACTTCGATTTCCAGGTAAAGGGAAAAGGCTCATTATCTGCCATATTGGCAGTGAGGATGGATTTGTTGTTGACGGTCTGTGGTGCTTTGAGTCTAAGAAAACTGGAGATTACCACGAGGAAATGAATGGCGAATCGTTTGAACAGTGGTTTTCAAAAATTTTACCGAACTTAGAGGAAAACGCAGTAATTGTGTTGGATAATGCGCCTTATCGTTCTCGAAGAATGGAGAAAGTCCCAACAACGGCTTCAAGGAAAGTTGATGTTCAAAATTGGCTCCGCTCGAAAAATATCAACTTTGAAGAAGCAATGCTGAAAGTACAGTTATTAAGAATTGTCAAGGATCACAATGCGGAATATCAAAAATACGCCATTGACGAAATGGCAGCAAGTCAAAATAAAACTGTGCTCCGTTTACCTCCATACCATTGCGAGCTCAATCCCATTGAGCTCATATGGGCAGAGGTTAAAAATTATATAGCTAAGCACAATACAACTTTTAAATTTTGTGACCTAAAAGGACTTTTCAAAGAAGCACTAGAATTAATAACAGCGCAAAAATGGGAAAACTGTATTAAGCATGTGAAAGACAAAGTTGAAAAGGGAATGTGGGAACTGGACAATATTTTAGAGGAACAAGTCGAGCCATTCATTATTGACATTGGTGCTTCAGGCAGTAGCGATGATGAAAGCTCATCAAGCTCATCTTTCCAATAAAAGATGTCGTTCATCAAATTCGGTAAGTTATAAGTAATTATAAAGCTACTGTATTGTTTAATTAATTATTGACATTTTTGAACCCATTTTGGCAAAACCTATTCAAGAATCTACTTTCTGACAATGTTCAACCATGCACATTTTTTTACGTTTTGAACGTTTTAATTTGGTTACATATTTACCTAGAAATCAAAAAATATACTAATCAATATTCTAAAAGCAATTTTAAGAGATATACGATTATTTTTAATTTAGGCTAATTTAAACGCCATTTTGAGATTATATTCGACTGTATTTCACCAAACATCAGGCGGCATCCGAAGCTGGAAATCGAAGCGAAAATTTTGAAACCCTTATGTATATTTACATCATTATATATTTCTTACCCCACCCCCACATGATCCTATATTCATCACCAATCGTATACACATCGAATTGTGCTAATTTACTACAAAGCTACGCAAAGCAGCATCTACTATCTAAAATATGTACTGCGTGACTCTTAATACGTCCCTGCCGAATGTTACAGCGTTCGATGATCACGTGGTCTTGTTTATGTCCGGTCTATCTCTTATCTGAATATACTGTAGGTTCTGAACAGTAAAAACGGAAATCGTTACAATATTATTTGGATGTCTCAGGTCACCCAACTTGTCTCTATGTTTTTTTGTAACTATGCTAAGTAATATTCAGTTGTTTTATATGCAGAAGAAGACGTTTACGGAGAATTCAAGGAAAATAAGAAGTTTCGCATACGAAATTCCTTGTGGCCTCGGGTATAATCGGAAGCTGACGGCTGGTTGACGATCTCTCTGTAATTATCTTTGACAAGTCGGAGATATATCGGCGGAGCAACCGGTGATTATCGCCTATTACGGACCCACAGAAATCTATACTGAAATTACTCGTCGGCTGCGGCCTGCGACGGATGGACGTCGAGCAACGGACGATGTGCGGCTGAAGAATCATAAAAAATGATTGCAGCTCATAGTTTTAGATAATCTCTCTACCCGTCTTTTGTTTTCATCGTAATTGGCTGCGGGATCACCGCTAAGTCTACGGCACAAGGTGTGTGACAGCTTAGGTTTTTGTTTAGCAAGTTGGTAAATTTGTTGCAATGGTCATCTTCCAAAAAAAAATGGTGTCAAACAGGTTGATTGCACTTTCCACGAAAAAAGATTATGTTCGGGACACCAAGTTAGCCCCGAGGAAAAATTATAATGCTATAAAAGTGTCTCCCTGTCCTACAGAAAGTGTCGACCATCTGGCAACGTTGCTGAACCACACCAGTCGGCATTGCGGTGAGCGCTGAGCGGCGCCTTTTCTTTTGATTTTCCGTAATCAATGGCGTTTGTTTTGCTTAAAGCAAATATTTTACTGAATGAATATGCCATTTACCCTTTAATTGAAACCTACACACCTTATAAAAATGTAAACCAGATTTATGAATCCACCGACGGCACGTTTCCCGTGAAACATTTCCTGCTGTTTCTTCATTCCATTTTGCTGTTATTTCCCTTACATCAGATCTTTGCATTCTAGGACTGAACTTACGTGGCCCACCGTCTTGCAACATTTATTTGTTTAACAATATCCCGAAAACTCTTTCCTTAATGAGACAATTTTATGATTAAAACTCTGATTGCACCGTTTGTTGCTTTTCCAACATTTTAAAGCAATTCACGGAATTGATTCTCAAAAACGTCAAATTTTAAACACTTATTTGATTCCATGGCCTGCTCTTATTTTCTTTTTGAAGTCGTGTCCGAACATTGTGGCAGCAGTTTGATTTTATATTTCAACGTCATACTTGAAAACAATTTTATTAATACCATATGATATGCAAACAATATAGTCAACGCCAAACAAAGTGGCGTGCATGTCATCAAGGTGGGTGTGTTGAAAAATTTACATTGTTGCCAAACTTTTTGTAAAATAATAAAATTTATTATTTACATATCTAGGTTTATAAGCAATATTAACCTCAAATGAGAACAAAAATAATAGTATAATAAAATTATAGATCTGTACTTGCATAATCATTAAGTATGACAATTATTGATCAGATGACACTATGAAACTACCATATTTAATTGATAGCTTAAAGGTACTGAATAAAAATCCAAATGGGGTCCTCCAAATTTTATGCATGGTATTTATTTTACAGAATTCATACAGAAAAATGCATTCTAAAATTAAGTAAGCTACTGGTGTAAGCTTTTTCTGTACAATAAAGTTAGTCGGAGTTTCTTTCTTCAGCGCTGTCTGAATCTGAATCTTCATCACTCTCAAAGTTGATTATTAAAGGTTCGATGTCTGGTCGATCAAAAATTCGTTCTCTTTCATACCATTTAAAAATTTCTTGCTCAGTATGTCGAACACTATTTTTCCACATGTCTGGGGTAACCGTTTGTAGAGCCTCGTTCCACATATCCAAACAGTCTTTTTCACTGTTACCATCTCTACCAATATGTCTGTTATAGTAACCTTTTGCTATGCCCCAAATTAACTCAATAGGGTTAAATATACAATGGTAAGGAGGCAGACGAAGAACTTTGTGCCCATGTTGTTCCGCCAATTCATCAATCACGTATATTTTAGGTGGTTTGTTCCTAAAAAAGCAGTTATTTTAAGAATAGGAATAAACAAAAGAAATATAAACTGTCGACCAAAATATATATAATTAAGAAGCATTATGTACCGAGCAACAATACTCAATAGCTCTGTTTTAAACATTGTGTTTAAAAATGGTATGTTTTGATTTGTCAACCAGTCTTGGATATTTTTTTTGTCCATGCATTGTTGGGCACTTTGTTCAATATCATGCTGTGATAAGGGGCGTTATCCAGTATAATCATAGATGGACTCTCCAATTTTTCTAATAACTGATGTTGAAACCATTTCAAAAAATTGTCCTGGTTCATCTCTCCATGGTAATCGCTCAATTTTGTTTTCGAAGAAAATATCGCTTCACTACCCTCAATAAACCCATTTTCATTTCCAGCATGTAATATAATGTATCTAAAATATATTAGTTTTAAATTTTATAGTGCAAATTGTGTAAAAGTACATACCTTTTACCATCTGTTTTAATAGCTTTCACGCTTTTTTGGTTTCCATTTTGCCAAGAGCGACCTATGGTCCCATTTTGAAATATCCAAGTTTCATCGAGGAAGAGAAACTGGTATAAGGCCTCAACCTTGGCTTGATTGTATTGCCTTAGAAATTCCACCCTTTTCAAAGCTATACTTGGTAGTTCCATGAGCCCTCGTCGCGGATTGTCCTTAAGCCACTTAAATCCAAGATCTCTAAGCAACCGCCTTAAAGACGTGGCACTACCATCAAATAATGCCCTATCTCTTAATCGAGACCATAAAGTTTGTATCGTAACTTGTTCTTCTGAAACCATGTGTAATATGACATTATAATTTAGTTAACAAATTAATGCAAATTTCTGATAAGTTATTATAATAAGATCTTACTTTTGTGATACATATTATAGATCACTTCTCGAATGGCACTTGTATCCAATGTCGCTGTGTTGGTTACACGTTTAATATAACTCCGCTTTTTCTTGGGCAATTCTAAATTTGCATCACTTTTCACACCCTCGGAAATACGACTAACTGTCCTTAAACTAATTTTTAAAGCAGCAGCAACACGCTACAAAAAATGAAATAAAATTTCACTATTATTAATATACATTACATATAATTATTAGTAACCTACCTCTTGAACAGCATTTAAAGGCAACAAAGGCCCGTGGTTGTCGCTTTCTTGCTCAAAGTAGTGCATTAACGAGGCCACGAGTTCCTTACACCGACTATTTAACTGTTTGGGCATCTTTATATACCAAAATTGCCTTTATCTACTCGTAAAATGAATAATTTTGTTTTGAAACAAACAGTTGTTGATTTACAGTATGCGAGGCCAAAGGATTTATAAAGATTTGAAATGCCACAAATTGATTCAATGTCAAATTAATACAAATGTCAGTTCCCAGTTTAAATAAGTTTCAAGGTGACAATGTGTCAACGCTGCGAAATCGGTTTAGTGCGTTTACATGTCGATAAGTGATTGGAGCGTTTGCAAAACATTTTATTTCGCATAATGCGTCTAAATTTATCAGAAAGCAACTTATGTGATATTTTAATAACAATGTTTATATGACTATTAACCATAATAAGAGAGTAATGACCATTTTACAATTTATATATCACATTAATATGAAACTGCAATAGAGCAATTGTTTGTGATAGAAACCTAGGCATTAGGTCGGGGAATTTTTATCGTAATGACGTGCACGCCACTTTGTTTGGCGTTGACTATATATTCCATTGTCTTATAAAAGGAAATACATTTTTAACCTTACAAAAATAAACAAACTTTTAGATAAAGTTACATAACGTCCAAACATTTTTGTGTTAGAGTTCTTGGAATATGCACCACCTAGCATCGAAGCTTGTATACACGACTGACTGATTCAGGCTCCTAGCATCAAAGAGGTTTGGGTCCTTTCGCTGGCGCGATACATATCATTAGTTCGACGATCATCCACGGACCGGGGACCGATCGAAGGACTCCGATATTACATTATTACGATAATCGCGGTCTGAAATTGCTGACATTACTGACCTGCCCGGCAGTTCGCTCGACCCCGCTCCCTCCCGCTGCAGTCCTCCTACACCCACCGATCTGGCAGCTTCACGGCTGCGGATAACGCTCTGTTATTATTATTTACGTGATGCCGGAGGATGGTACCAGTGGTACCTTCTTGTCATTTGTCATCCTGTCCGATGACTTGATGATTTGGTCAAATGGGCGCATTCAGGAAAGAACAGCGCTTGATGCCAGTGTCAACTTTATTTAGGAAAACAATTTTGGTATAATTTTGATATACAGGGTGGCCAAACACGTGACGTCATAAAAAAAATTAGATTCATCGAGAGGAACCCAAATCACCCCCATATATATGGTCCGATTTTGTTTAGTTTAGGAGTTATGATTTTTTTTCGGATTTTTCGAGAATTTTTGAGTTCTGTGTTTATTTTTACCATAACTTCGTTAATAATTGTGATAAATGCCTGCTTTTTTCACGATTATGTAGCTAAGACCTAAGGCTTAACTATCATATAATCATTCAAGTCATGTAACTAATACTACTTTTTAATTTTTTTCAAAATCTTCGAACATAACAAAAAAGTAAAAAAGTGCAACAACTTTGAACGTTTATAAAAAATTGAAAAAACATGTTCTTACTATTCGTAAGTATCTTAAAAACTTCCTTACGGTATCAGCTATTTACCGTAAAAATTTCATCAACCTAGCTTTACTACATGCTACCGTAATTGTGGCTCAAATAGAACCGAACCCAAAATTGGATAACCCTCTGCTCAATAGAAATTGTTAGTTTCGGAAAAAAAATTTGCAAAAACCACAAAAACACGTTTGATTTTTACTGAACAGCAGATTATTATTCATTTATGTTATTTACAAGAGGTTTTCAAAATGTCTGCCTCTAACAGAAATCCACAGTGTACACCTACGTATGAAATTTTGTTTTAAATCTCTAAATGCTTGTGTGTTGTTTTTCAACACATGTGTCGCTTCTTGAATTTTGTTCCTCAATGAATTTTCATTTGCACATTCTTGGGCGAATGTTATGTCTTTAAAATATCCCCAAACAAAAAAATCAATGGGGTTGAGGTCAGAGGAGCGTGGAGGCCATCGTATCGGTCCGTTTCGTCCGATCCATCTGTCTGGGAACCTTTCGTTTAAGTAGTTTCGCACGATCGTTGCGTTGTGGCATGGTGCACCATCATTCTGGAACACCATGTTCCGTCTAGCTTCCAGGCTTGAATCTTATATATATATGTATATATGGCAGAGTCATTACGAGCTTTTGGCATCAAATTAAGGAGAATTATTCATAAGTTTTTCATTCTTAGGAATATTTTAAACAGAAAGAGTCTTCTCTCAATATACAACTCTTTTGTGGGGTCTCTACTAACTTACGGGATAAGTATTTGGGGAGCCGCATACACTAGTACTTTAAAAATACTGCAAACCACGCAAAATTATATTGCCAGGACTATTTTTCGTATCCCATGTAGGTCAAGTTGCAGATTTGTTTACATTGAAAATGATCTTTTGAATGTTAGAGGTTTATATATTTTTGCTGCTCTAAAATTTGTTCACTCCCCAAACAATGTTCCAACCAGCCACGCATATGAAACAAGAACTAAAATAAATATAAGTTACACCTATACCAGAGTGAATAAATCTGTTTGCCAAAAATGCATAAAGTTTGATGGTATTAGATTGTATAATAAATTACCCCTAGAATATAAAATCCTCTCGAAGTATAGTTTCAAAAAAGAATTAAGAAGTTCATCTTAAATAACTTTGACATGCTTGCATCGACGGTAGCTTGACTCAACTCAGTAATTTCGTTTCTATCTAATGTTTTTTTTATTTCTTTTTTTTGTATATCTACATTTGCTCATAATATACCTTATGACCATTAGCCATGCATTGAATTTGTATATTGTACGACACACACAAGCTTATAGCTTAGGTGTCTATTCTTTGTAGTAAATTGTAGTACTCTTGTTTCTCTGCTTAACCTTTACGCAACATTTTTATTGTTTAAACAACATAGTTTGACCTTACTCGAAATATCCCTATATTATCATATTTCAGATATTCATATTTTATGTACTCTATATTTATACTTCTGAGTGTTTTTAGTATGCTTCTGTACTATTGTTATGAATTTTAGATTTGTTTATGCAGACACGTAATTTAGGATTTGTGACGACAAGATTCAGACATTTACCCTTTACAGAATTTTCACAATTCATATACCGTTACTTGCTGGTTCTAGATCTGATGCTAGTATCTTTGCTCAGATTTCTGTTGCAATCTTGGTCATTCAGGGTAGCAAGAGTAACAAGCCCATGTATTTTTGAAGCGTTTTTTATTTAAATTGTACTGAAGGTTGTTTTTAATTTGTAAAGAAGAAAGACTAATAAGATTTCGTATTTTATCTGAGAAAAAAGGAAAGCGATCTATGGTGCTTATTTTTCAATACGTAAAAGTTTAATATAATTAATCACTACTTTTTAATAAGCTACTACCCTTTTTAAGTAATTTAAATAACTAAACTTACTCAAAAAAATATGATTAATTTATACATCTATTTACGGTTTTCCATTTTATGCAAAAACGTCCGCTATTCAGGCAAAGGTAGAAATATGGGGTTGTCCAAAATGGACGCAGGAAAGTAAACGCATATTAAAACAAGAAAGATTGATATTCAAATCAAGTTGGGTACTTTATTTTGAAGGTTCATTTATACTATTTATGTATGAAAAATGATATCGCTCAAATGTTCACCACGACTGGATTTACAGACGTCCACGCGATGGTCGAAATTTTCAATGACATTTGGCAACATGGTCGGTTCTATGGCATTTATCTCGGCAATGATGTTGTTTTTGAGTTCTTGGAGGGTGGCTGGTTTGTTGACGTAGACTTTGCTTGTCAAATATCCCCATAAAAAGAAGTCCAAGGGAGTCAAATCGCACGATCTTGGTGGCCATGGCACATTTCCTCTGCGCGAAATCACGCGATCACCGAAGAAGGACTGCAATCGATGGATATTGACGTTGGTTGTGTGGCATGTTGCACCGTCTTGTTGGAAATAAACATCGTCCATATCCATTCCTTCAAGTTGCGGCAAAAAATAGTCCTCTATCATCACGTGATATCGCTCAGAATTGACGGTAACGGCGTCCCCGGCTTCATTTTCGAACAAGTTAGGTCCGATGATGCCTTTTGACCACAATGCACACCACATAGTCACTTTTGAGGATGCATCGGCTGCTCTTGATACTCACGGGGATTTCGTTCGCCCAGATGCGGCAATTTTGCTTGTTTACCGTCCCATTCAAAGTGAAATGCGCTTCGTCGCTGAACATGATTTTTGATGAAAAATTGGCATCAATTTGGCGGTGTTCAAGGAGCCAATCTGAGAACGTTCGGCGCGAAAAATGGTCGGCCCGACACAGCTCTTGCGTCAATTGGATCTTGTAGGCGTGTACATTCAAATCCTTGTGGAGAATGCGGAGCAAACTGGTTCTCGAAATGCCCAATTCTTGAGATCGACGCGTTGTCGAATGTTTCGGATCGTCTCTCACACTCTCCTTCACAACAGCAATATGTTCCGGTGTGCGAACGCTCCTTGGTCGGCCAGAGCCTGGCAGATTTGCCACAGAACCTGTTGCCTCGAATTTACGCACCAGACGACCGATGGTTGTTTCGTTTGTGCGGTTGTTGCGACCGAAATGTTCACGAAGCGCGCGAAACGTGTTTTTTATTCTTGCACCATTTTTGTAGTGCTCTTGAATAACTTTAATGCGGTCTTCAATCGAATACGACTCCATAGCGATCAATGGTAAGATGGCGTCTATGTCAAATTGACGTTTACTTTCCTGCGTCCTATTGGACAACCTTATATATACGTATAGCAGTTTCCGATTTCGACAATTTTTGCCTTTTCCCTTTCCAGCGTAGGTTCCTTGTGCATTGTTTTTTCTGAATAGAGGTTATGTTCATAGTTATACATTTTACCCGTTTTTTTGTGCGTTCTCAAATACTTTGAGAAGCACCATGGGAAATCAACACCGTACCCACGTTGTGTGTAATTAAGCCACATCACATACAAAACATTTTCGCACTGCATCACATCTATAGGCACTGATTTGTATTTGCCGTTTCCGTCCAGTTATAGTATACAACTTACAACGCAGATATCCAATAGGGCCATCTCTGAAGCAGATGTTACATTAAATCAAAGCCAAACATTGATAGCGGAAGCGTCATGACATTTAGGCAACACGTGCAGCTACGAAACGAGTACACGACAAGTGTACAATCAGCTAGTGCTAAGTTAACATCTTGTAGAAACGCATACATAATATCACAAAAAAACTAATATAATATCTATAAAGAAACCGGCAGTCACGTTCGTAATACCCCGGCCAAAAATGCTTAAATTTTTGCAACATAATGATGACCTGAGATATGAATTACAATTTTCACATGTTTGAAAGTAAACCAAAACTGACTTGACATTTACCAACAATATTCGGTAACTGTTGCATTCTTCTCACCTTAAAAAGTGAATAGTCACTTCCAGAAATAATTATAGTTCGTGATTCGTTCGCCAGATTTGTATTTCAATTAAGCTCGACTGTTCCTCTATAATTTAAAGTTCATCAACTAATAGCTCTAAACGACTGATATTATGGTGCGGATTCTTAATTCTGTTTGGATGAATCGGAGAACCGTAATCACGTAGTAACTGGTAGTTTCACTTCCAATGCCCCAATAAATAAGGAACTTTTTCATTTCAACCTGAGGCAGAATCGTAGCAGTACAATTCTGGAATCATATGTAAGTATGTCGAAGTTTTCGTCATATAACGTGACTCCTTTGTTGGTGAGAGTATTACGAGGGTTGTTTCAAAAATACGGTACCCACATTTTTTTCAGACACTAGGAACTCAGTCCGTCGTTTGGTGTGAGACATGAGATTGCGCATTGTTGTGGTGTAATTTTATTTTGGATTGCCCGTCTCAGCTTTTTCAGAAGCCTCACGGATTTCAACCGGGTACTGTTCCCGGATTCCACAATCTTCGAGAAAGGTTTGCTCAATCTTCAGAGCAGTCTTTTCACCATCTGAGGGCATGGTGAATGATTGTATGAGCATATACTCCACTCAACAGGCGATGCATTTCTATGGATCGTAACGGATCGAAGTGACCGCCGCCAATAGGCACTTTTTGTTGGGATCGGTCGTAAGATCGTTGTACAGTCGAACAACGTGACAAGTCAAGTCGTGAAAACGTTCGTACAAAATTCTTCCTTTGCTATTTCTTTGTTGGTGACAGTAGGAGAATACGAGGGTGGTCCCAGAAGTACCCGACCCAACGAAGAAAACACAAAAGTTTTGTAAAAAAATTTTTCAACATAATCTCCTTTGAGCTCACTTTTCCCAGCGATGTTCAATAAGTTCGATACCCTTTTTATAATAAGAACTGTCTTGCTCCTCAAAATAGCCATTAACTGCCGATATCACTTCTTCATCGTGGAAAATCTTTGACCACTGAGCCATTTTTTCAAGTTTGGAAACAGAAAATAATCCGAGGGTGCTAAATCTTTTGAATAGGGTAACATGAGGAAGTAATTCAAACTTTAATTCGTTAATTTTGACCATTGCAATAACGGATTTGTGAGCTGGTGCATTGTATTCATGAAACAACACCAAATGCGGCCGTTTTTGCTTGATTTCATCGCTCAAACGTTAAGTTAAGTAAATGAAAATTATCCCACGCGCATCCCAAAAAAATGCCTACTATGTCTGCTAGCTCGCGCACTTTCAGTCGACGATCATTCAGTATCGCTTTGTGAATTTTCTTCACCATTTCTGCAGTCGTCACCTCATTTGGTCGACCACTGCGATGCTCGTCTTGGCAGCTCATACGGCGTCGTTTAAACTCTGCTACCCAATATTTTACTGTTGTAAACGAAGGAGCAGACTCACCCAGAGTAGAATCCAATTCAGCTTTTATATTGGTTGGGCTGAGGCCTTTGCAATAAAAGTATTGTACTACATGACGATGACCAATTTTCTCCATTTTCACAAATTACTAATAAATACTAAGCAACGTGGCGTCCTGAAACTTGACACATATGCTTTATAGGTTGCATACTTTCTTATACAATGATCTCTAGATCAGGCCGGGTACTTTTGGGATCACCCTCGTATAATAAGGTACCGTTCCGTTAGATTAAATAACTGAAATTTCAAGTTGATCGCATCTATGGGATGTTTCACGTTTGTATTTTGAAATTTCGTTAACATTTTCACTTTTTTATTTTAGTACCTACCTGATTGCTCTTTAAAATACCAAAGTAGGCATTTTGACATTTTTGTCCAAAATTCGCCCAATTTCGAATATTTAACTTGATGATCGCACAGTAGCAACACTTTTTACTTCAAAGCAGCGATAAAACACACTACGAGGAAAGATAAAAGTTCCCTACACGCTGCGGGAAGCTCCATTTACAAGCGTTCAGCTACCTCGAAACTGCCACTCCATTTTTCAATATTTTTGAAAGAAATTTGTACAGTGTGTTAAGAATACAATTGCCAGGGTGCTATCGGAGCACTTTTTAAAATTTTGTTCTTGCACAAGACTTATGGTGGGCTGAAATGCTTACTTACTATTTTTGTTCAACTACTCGATTTTTTCAATAGGATCCTGGTGGACAAAATAAAAAAGTGGCGCGATAGTACCCGGTGGGGTTTTGTTTGAAGCACACTGTGAAAATTTCATTCTAAAATATTAGTCTCATACATCATTTTCAAATTTTATTGGAATTACAACAGGTGCATTCTTTCTCGTCAACTTTTGTGCGAAGAAAAATTTAATAACATTTGTTGTTTTTAATATACTTTTTACGTAGGTTCTCAAACTCTGACGTGGCTATATACATTTAATATATACTAGAGACAATAATGTTTTTTGCGGATATATCGCTTGAATAGCTCACTCTGTATACTGACAACCTCAGCGCCTCCTATTGTTTGAAATTGGAACATATTTTAATTACAACAGTGCTGACCTCTCTTACAGGATTCTAGTTTACTGTATCGATGGTTTGTGGCGCCATCAGTTGGCTAGACTCGACATTGCGTTACAGGATTCTAGTTCTACTTCAAACAAAAAATACTGGCTTCATGAGATAGCGCGAAGCGCCATCTATCGCCCCATGGTCGAACTATTGCAAATCGGGTACGGCTGCTATTAGTTTGAACTTGGAATTGTCGTAAGAATAGCAGTGACCTGTTCAAATCAATGTTGCCAGAAGTAGCATAATTTCGCTAGTGGTAGCGGAATTTTCAAGTGGTAGGGGGCGGAATTGGATTTTTTGTTAAAAGTAGCAGATTTTGCAACTTAGGTACACATGATGGATATTTTTAACCAAATCTAAATACAGATATCTTTCCAATCGACAGTGGTAACCACCGGTCGGTAATTCTTATTCAACTGAGGCGCGTCTAGATGGTAATAGGTGGTAAGAACACAACCTGTGAAGTGTATTTCCAAACTATGTCTAATAATTTAACATTTGCCACATATAAATCAAATCCAAGCGAATAACCAAAATTTCTGTGTTATGTGACGGGGTTATAATATGGTTCAAGATGACACACGGGTTGATGACGTCAGTTACACGAATCGCTTGAACGCGTTGGTTTTAACCGCGGTTTTGTTGCAAGTTGTTTATTTTAGAAAAGCGCGTATATAATCTCTGATTGTTTTTATTATCACTTAATAATCGGTGCTTTTTCGTCTACAACTGTATATGGAAAGTTTAAATAAGAAACCTTTCATAATATTCATGGGAGAAATGTTTTTTCAGATTTTTTCTTTAATGATGGAACCATGGCTTTGTAGCTACGATAACTTTCAATTCTCTAAATTTTTCCGCATGTCAAAGAAAACATTTATTGATTCAGCAGAAATCATGAAAAAAGAAATTAGCAAAACCGTATACAGGTGGATATCATCTAGTGAGTTTATATGGCCATATTTTAATATTCTTGTGGTGTATGGCTACACAGGATACTTTGTTAAGCATACGAACTACATTTAAAGTGTCCCCAACAACCGTAATGAGTATAACTAATAAGGTGCTCCACTTTATGGTAAAACTGAAATCAGCCTGTATCATTTTTCTCAAAAATGCAGCTGAAGTACAATAACAATATCCAATACCCGGCAAAATTCTAACTTGTCATATTTCAAATAATAACCAGAAATATAAACCTTCTCTTGAGTTTTGTAAATACCACAATTTTGCGGTGATAACTATGACATATAACAGCTGATTCTTGACGTCACGGATCTTATAACCAAACTGATAACTACACTCGCTTGAACGGATTGGTAAATACCAACCCAAAATGGTAAATACCATTTCCATTTGGTTATCCGCTTGAATTTGATTATGGTAATGCAGATGTCGAGTGGACATTCTCATATATATATATATCAAAATAAAGAAAAGGAATCGTATTTTACCTTCAAGTTTGTTCGCGATACTTATCAAACTGGATACAATACAAAAAAAATATTGCTGCTTAGACTTCGAGTTTAAATGCAAAAATAATTTATATAGTATAGAGAGAACAGAAATGAAACAAGAAGAATCTTATACAGACAGTGACTAAGTTTAAGTAACTCAAAAACTTTTTTATGCAAAACAAAAATAGCCTTTAGTCAAATGGTTTTTATTTTTTAGTTTCCTGTGATATTTTTTAATATGACTGTGTGATAAATGTTCTGTTGTCTAACAGTTATTTGCAATCTTGTATTGGTTTTTCTAATCAAATGTTTTTTTATTACAGTTTTATGTTATATTTTATCACGCTGTTTGGTTTTTGTTTTCCTGTTTTGACACAACCTGTATAATAATGCCACCCTGTTTTATGATAGTGCGCCAAACCTCAACCACCCCCCCTCCCGACGATAATCCTCGGGGTAGCCGAGTTTTTCGATACCAGTAGCGGAATTTTCAATGTTGGCTCTGGCAACACTGGTTCAAATACTGTTTTGTTTGACAGGTTTGACACTGGTAAGAGTGATAAGCGTCAGTGTTGACAGTTCATTGGATAAGTGTAAGGACGCATAACCTTTTTGGATTTCTCGCCCAAGTTTGAAGTTTTTAGAAGAAGCGCTTATTTGTGGTGATGCTCTGGTAATCGGGCGCTTGTTGGAAATTATTCGCTTGTCTTATGAAAAATGGAAGGCACTCCTGTTACCTCGCAGAATGCAGATTGCTACTTTAACCTAGATGTGTACTCTTCAGTGTTCCAGAGCACTCCAGCAGAAACTCCGAAACTTTACAAGAATCCGAGGAAACGGAAGGCAACAGACGTGGATAATTGCGAGGTAACATGTCCAGAAACTCCGCCGTTTTCTAGTACCTTGAACGAATCTTTATTCAACCATTTTGAGAAATTTCACCTTGATCATGGAGAAAGTACTATTTTTGAAGAAACTCCGACTGCGAGTGACGAGGATCGGGCAAAAAGTAGCAAGCGGTTTTGTTCACTGCCAAATACACCAGATAAACAGCAAGTCAAGACTACCAGGACTGCATCTAGCAGTGTTGTGAAGAATTTTGTATCACAGTCACCATTAAACAAGGACGCTTATGATATCCTGTATCCATCAATCCCTTGCCTGGATCCTGCAAGAAGGCAATTTTCAACACCTCAAAAAGTCAATGCTTCATATTCAAAGAAATGCCTGTTTTTTCATCATAACAAAGATCCCTTCACCGCTGTTGTTTCAAATTCTGTTATTATGACCCAGATACTTAAATATTTGTCTAATGGCGACTTGTACAGGCTATCACAGACATCAAAGCACTTTAAAGAAGCAATAATAGTGGATAGACGTGCCAAGACTAGATACTACAGATTCCTACAGATACATGCGCTGCTCAAAGAAAATTATAAAATAACTCCACCATCATCACCTGAAAAAGATTCAGGATATGAAGATGCCAGTCCTGGATCAAAAAACCACATATATTTTCGTGAAATAGCAAGTTGCTTAAACAAAAACCAGTCTCTGATCAAGTGCCCAAGGTGTGACAAAGCATCAGTGGTAGAGAACCATATTGCGCAATGTCAAAACTTGAACCATTGTGGGTACATCTTTTGCCGAAAATGTAATAGTTTCTCTAATGATCCTAGAGCATTTAAAGATAATTGCAAGACTGCTCAATTAAACGTTCCTAAGCCAAGAAACCTCTTAAGTGATCTCAGCAATTGTACTTCTTCCAGTGATTATGTAACAGACAGCAGTACTTCATTCTTCTCAAGCTCACTTAGCATGACCTCGAGCAGATATGAATCCTCAGGATTTTATTCTGATGCTGAGGTTACACCGAAGAGGAATGTCAAAAGGAATTTATCGAAAACCCTATCATCGAATGAGATAAAATTTTAGCAGTTAGCAATGTAAATATTGGAAAGGAAAGTGTGAGAAGTCAAGGGCGGCGTACATCTCTTTTACCAGTGGTACCATTAGATACAAAAAAGCCATTTGAAATTGTAGATCCATCAAGTCCTCCAAAAGTGAAGCAACCTTCAGTTTGCTCAAAACAGAGCAAAAGGAATCTCAAGAGACTTACACGGTAGGACTACAAAATGCTCTGACGAGTTTTTTTATATAAAAAACGTGAGAGTGGCTGTGATCCGAAATGTTCATTACTGTGTGCCCAGTGCTGACTGTGTGTATATTTGTGTATTTTTAACTTGTAACCATTTCATGTATATATTTTTATATTTTTGTATTGTATGTTACATTCCTTGTAGTATTATGACTTTTAAATCATCACTGTATTTTAAGAATGCTGGTGCAAATTTTTAGACTTATTGACACCTTTAAAACTATATGTTTCATTATAACTCTTTATTTTAACATTTGTGCTCAATGTATCGAAATCCAACAGCTTTTATAATCTAGGGTACCTCTGATTATTTGGATTTTTAGATTATAATAAATAGTTATTGTTTGAGAAATCTTAGCATATGAAAGACAAGTCACATCACATTTTCAAACCAGTAAGCTTACTTATATTTCAAAAAACAAATAAGTTGACAGAAATTCAAATTTTACATACAAACATCTTTTTTAATAAAAGGAAAGCCTTTATCTTCCATATGCCCAACTTTTTATATACAGAAATAAATGAGTTATGATGGAACTACTGACATGTTGTATGTTTATAGATGATAGATGAACCTGGAGCCTTAAATATCTCTGACAATGATATATACTTTGATGTTGAAAGTGTTTGTGACCTAACAAACATTTGATGATAAACTTATGTCAAAGGGTTGATTGCATTCAATAAATTATAGTATTTTTTGTGTATAATCAAATTGTCGTCAAAAGATTGTTTGAATTAGGTTTCAGAAAATACATATATACATATATATGTATCGAGTGTCAAATACCTTGCAGCAGCATTACATCCATGTGTTTTAAGAAATCCTACTCAATCATGGGTGAAAATGTATAATGCCACTTGATATACTGTTGTGAGAACATTTGCCTTAACCTTATTCTATAAAACATGTTCTTTTTTCCAAATTTTTATGTCAGTTATCTCCATAACCGTATATCCTAATATGGTGTTGATTAAAATAATACAATATTTTCAAGCCCTGCTTTACAGATATTTTACTTCTACCGCAGTTTCAAAATGTGGCGCTAATTATCATTTTTTTCGATGGGTGTTTCTCATTTCCTGTCACTTCATTTTCATCCATTCATTATGTAGCAAATTAAAAAAAATATATTTAACGTAATTTTCCTCTGTTTGTATGTATTTTTTATTGATTCTAGAAATAAAGGCTTTGAAAAAATTACTTGTACTGAACTGTTTATTTCACTGATTCTATAATCATTTGACAATAATTTACTATGAATGAGATTGAAATAAAATATTATCACACACTTGTATTACGTTGATATTAAATTTGTTAAATTCTTTACAAGAAGTCAATCGTTTAGTCTCATCTCAATAAGTCTTGCATAAAAAAAGTGATAGGACACGCTATTCGATTTTGCTTTAGCTATTTAATTCATGACCAAGATATTTCGATCCTGTATCTTATCTTTTGCATTCCTCATTTTAAACATTAAATATGAAAAAATCGTTATGTTTCCCCCTGATGAGCCCCTCACTTTCATTTTCCAAAGTTTATTAGCGTCTCAACAAAAGAATATTTACTATAAACTACAGAATATGACAACGTCGCACTAGCGCTCCACCAAACTTGGTAAGTGAACTTTCATGGGACAAAAATTGACACTTGCTGCCAACGTTGCCGCTTGTTGTTGAATAATCCATTGATCATCGAATGTGGACAATAATTATTATCGATGTGCGGTCATCAAATGAAGGATTACTCTAGCGACGGAATAACAAATAATTAAAAAAGCCAAGCCATGTTTGCGACGCCCATGTCTATACACTTGTCGATAAAAGATTTTCTCCGATTCAGTTGAAACTGCTCTTTCAAATTCACAGGAACCTCCCATTTTCGGCAATTCTCTGGAACACAAGGATTCTATGAAACCCACACACTTTTATATCATTTCGTGGAAAAGTACGATTTTAAAGTGAAATGTCAATAAGTGTCAACCTGATTGCGTTGCAGTCACCACAAACAGTTGCTGCAACTCCCTGCACCCCTGAATCTGCCCTTGATCTTAGACCCGTTTTTTGAATCACACGTACGCCTGTACCTAGATGGAAATTTCAATTACAGCAACAGCACGTCTCAGTCCGATTTTCGTCTATTTTTGTAAAATAAGGGTATCCCGAAATGATTAACAGATCTCTAAATGTATCGACCTTATTATAACACCGGCAACGCTGGCAGCAAATTTTTGATCCTCGAACCATTTGTCGTTTAATTCCAGGGTTGTCATATTGAAGGATTTTCCGGTAAATTTTCGAGATTTTTGATTCCACATGGGATTTTAGCGGGATATAATTTTCTGGGGAAAAAAATAAGTTGTTGGGTATCTTTGAGGTATTTAATTCCAAACTGACCATTGTTGGTTGCAACTTTTATTTTTCTGTAGCTTTTTCTTTCCTCATGGTTGCGTGACAGCGCCTATCCACTGAAGTCATTGCCTCAGAAATCTATTTGGGGTTCCTCTCTCGTGTCTGCACCTCTCTCTCTCTCTGTGTCTTTCTTTTCCACCTGCAAGTGTATATACAGGGTGACTTCGAAGTTGAGTCATTTATTTTAACAGTGAGTAGATCTGATCAAAAGAAATGTTTTTTCCTTTACCATTTTTCTGGTAAAACTAAAGTAACAAAGTTATAGCCCTTTGGAAGTTTGAGTACCGCCCTGTTTCAATAATAATATTATGTGCTCGTGTTTGGCAACAACGGATATAATCCGCCTTATCGATGTTTTTACAATTATTTTATTCAGTTGTATACAGTCAGTGTCAGTCGGTAACGCGTGAGTGAATAGTGGTGTCTGTTGCGTGGCTCAAACGAAATAAAAAATGGCACATGTTTACGAAAATGCTGAACTTGTGGACATGATTCTTATTTACGCGGCATCACGGATTTGTGCGGATTAGTTTCCCAATCGAGTGCAACCAACCTCTCCTGCCTTTGTTAATGTAGTACAAAGGGCTCGTGAATCAGGTGACTTAAGACCTCACAGGGGAAGGCATGCCGGTGCTCCAAGACCGCACGATCAAACACAGATCCGCACTGAAATACTTGTCGGGAGGATACTTTATAAAACAAGGTAACATTTTTTTTTTAATTTATTTTGTTATTTTTACACACATATTTTGGTTTATCTTCCTTCTACAATCATTATCTGAAAATTAATGACTCAACTTCAAAGTTGTATATGTATATGTTGTATTGATCGACCAGCCAAAGATTGCTAGGACGAAAGGGGGAAATGCGATGAAAAAACCTTACCATTAGACGATTTTATATGGAGTCATAGGCGGAGATCGGAGAGACTTGAATTATTAATTGAATTTATATTTTATTACAACTGGTAGTATTAATATTTTTTTGCGATTCATAATGACGTGATACCAAACATACATTATAAGAAATAAATATACACAAACACTGAATATTGAGAACAAAATAAATATATTTTTTAGGCAACAAGTAATATTCCTATGTACGCATTATGATTGAACAGCAAAACAAATTATGCATTCTTCTAAAATAGAATACAACAAGTCAAAAATATCTGACTGAATAGAAAAATATAGGAAAACAAAAAGTAATTTCTTGATGAAATAACCCATAAACAACACATAGAATTAGACTTTCTACTGAGATACTAAAAGCCACAAACCAATAGTATAATAAATGAATATCTAAAAATTCTAAAAGGTAGCCAATCTAGTATAGTTTCAATCCTGATTAGAGTCATGATCACTGTCTGAGGAACTGTCATTGCTATCACTTTCACCTCCTATGTTGATTATTATTTCTTCCTGTATTTCTTGAATGAGACTGTCTTTTTCCCAATATTCATCTTCAATTTTTATAACATGTCCAATAACCTTTTGCCAGTCACTGGCACTTACTGAAGCGATGGCCTTATTAGAAATTTCATCTAGTTTTTTTATAGTAAATTCGCCGCTTGTATTATGGCTTCTAATGAAAAATTTTACTTGTGCCCAAATCATCTCTATGGGATTAAACTGACACATATAGGGTGGCGTTCGAAGTGGGGTGTGTCCGAAACTTCTTATTAAATTATCTATCTTATAATTTTTCTCATCAGATGGTGGCCTATGTAGACAAGCTATTTCATAAAGCTCCATTTTTTTAGCATTAGGATCATGCTCTATACCTTTTTTGCTCAACCACGTGATGATGTCTCTTTTTAGAGAAGATCTAGTTGGAGGCTTGTCTTCCAAAGCTGAATGGTAAGGTGCATTATCCATTATTATAATACTATTAGGAGGAATGTTAGGAAATAGTTTTTCAGTAAGCCACTTCGTGAAATTTTCTTGGTTCATTTGACCGTGATAATCACCAGTGGCACAGCCAGCCTTGAAAATGAGACAGGCTCCAGGAACAAAACCATCTTGCGAACCCGCATGAACAATTATAAGTCGTCCTGGAAATGAATAAATAGCCTCATTTTAGTGTTATTTTAAGTTTGCCAACACCTTTTTGAATCACTATGTTATAAAAAACATATTTTTGAGAAAAAAATACTTGCAAGGGATTATGTATTCAATTAGACAAATTAAATGAGCACTTATTAAGAATATTCCAAATTGAGAAAAATGTATAATAAGCAAAATCGAGGTGAAAGAAACTTTATTACCTGTAGAACTTATATTGCTCAGGACACCCATAATTTCTTCGCTTTGCCAGCATTTCTTGAAAGTGAGGTCATTATCAACCCAAGTTTCGTCCAAATAAATAATATGCCTTCCTTCTTCCCGGAACTTTTTAATAGACCTAAGATACTTGTATCGCCAATGTAAAATACTGGGTCTTTCCATTAGTAATTTCCTTTTGTTGTGGCATTTACGCCAGTAAAATCCTTTTGCTTTTAAAGCAGCCTCAACGATTCTTTACCAAATGGAAATTCCATTTCTTCCTTCAGTTTGATTAGAAGTTTACTACAAGTAGGTACCACTTTAAAATCACAGTAAAATTTTTCTATCATTCTCCGAATAATGGAAAAATCGACTCCATCAATTTTTTGGATCACAGAAGGGCGTGATCTCTTTTTTCCGGGAGAAGCTAAAGGCTGTGTGGAGGTTGCATTTTGCCTGTCTTTATCTTCTTTTCTAATTTTACTTATAGTTCGTTCACTAACACCCGTATAATATGCCGCCCTTGCATTTCTAGCTACCAGTGGATAAACGAAAGTATTGTTAGCCGCTTCTGCATCGCAAGCACGTATCACGTTTGCTATTATTTCCCTTGCCTGGCTGTGAATAACTTTCCCATGCTTGAATTCCATTATCACCACTAAACAGTAAATTATATTTTCAAAGTATTTGCCAACTGCCTACGCCTATGGGAGTAGGTTTATAAATGACCGTGCCATCGGCACGTTATTCTAGTTTCAGATAAGATAAGAGTTTTGGACCAATCAGCGACCGGATGTTTACCTGCGGCCTGGGTTTTCCAGCTACATTGCCAAATTCAGCGGAACAATTCTATATCTTAAATATGTTAATATGTATGGACCGCATTTTATGTAGAACATCTGACAACTTCGCAATTTTTTGTCCGCATTCTTTCGGCTTGCAATCTTTCGCTGGTCCAACTATATATGCGCAGCTCTACACGCACTACGTTTCCAACCTTAATGTGGGGCTTAGTCTCCAATAACGCAGGGTGGTTTAGGAAGAACTTGAATTTCACACTTGTTTGATACTAAACTGTAAGTCTCGTGCATAGTGCCTTAAAAACTAATCAACTAGGAGACATGTCAGACGTGTTATGAATAAAGTTATAAATAACAAGTTTCGCTGTTAGAAAGCTCCCCCCGCTCTCCAAACCGAATCTAACCCCCCTCTGAATGAAGTGTGACTTGAGGATTTTTTTTGAAAAAGTAATTTTTGTGGATTTTTGTTCTGGGGAAAATCTGTCTTACCGATCTGGCAACGCTGCTTAACTCCAATTTTGACTCATTGTTGGAGGGGCGGGACTGGGCGGTACCACTGTACCACTGTTTCTGGATTTTGTTATTTGTTTATTGTGTTCGCGATTACTGTGAAAAGGCCGAGAAAGTGGTATTTCAGGATATTTTTGCTTGTATTGGCGTTTTTCAAGACTCGTGCTCGTCTCCAGTCCATTGTCCTTTTACCTGACTGTGTGAAGTGGCGTGCCATAACCTCATTTTGTAAGGTATGTTCAATATATATGTTTGCATTATCTTCTGTCGTTATTAGTTTTAAATGTGACAATGATTTTTATCGAAGCATTAAGTAATCTACAGACACTCTGCCTTATTAATTTTTTACTTGTAGATTTGAAAACTGTATACTTGAAGAAACATCTGGTAAACACTTCCAAATTCTCATTTTAATTTGCAACGGAAGTTAAATGAATGCTGATTCATACATAGTGTAAAAATTGCATATATAACAGCAACTTTATTCCATATAATCAGCAATACAATATCTATCACATCACATACAATATGATAAAAATACATGACTCATACTTTTCTGAGAATCATATCAGTGAAACTTGCCTAAATCCATTTCCAACATTCCTTGATGTCGACCTGAACATGCACACAAGTGAAATGAATGGTCATTGATACATACTGCAAAAATTGCATAAATAACAGCAGCTTTATTCCATGTAATTAACAACACAATACCAATCACATCACATACAATATATGATAAGCATACATGACTCATACTTTTCTGAGAATCATATCTATGAAACTTTCCTAAATCCATTTACAACATTCTTTGATATCCACCTGAACATGTACACCAAAGATGTACGTGATGCTGCATATTGTGTGGCTCAAATTTTATGGTTGTCAAAGGGTCTTGCAATGAGTCAAATTTTAAACAATCAAGTTGGCTCGAGTTTTTTTTGACTGACGAAAGTTCTGTAGGAGCTTAGCTTTTGTTGTTGTTGAAGATTTATTTAGCATTAATGTTACAATGTCAATTTTTTTGACGGTGTCAACTTCTATGGTTATTAGCCATATTTAATAATATAGTGTATAACTGCAGTGTAAGTAAAAATATATAAATGTATAGTTTAAAAAATATATAATCTCTTACATGTCTAAGTGGTAAATGTCGCATTTTTAATAAAATATGCAAATTTCAGATATTATTCAAAAAGATATACTATTGTCTTTTATTTTCAGATTCTATTAGCAACAAAAAGATAATCTCTGGGAAATGTTACATGTCTAAATTTGTCAGACATATTCATTTATTTATTTTATTTTTTTTGTCAATTGTGGTCATTATCTGCATTTTACGATCTTTTGAAATATAGATTTACTAGTTATGCTACTATTACAATTTTGCAGATGAAAATCTATACTGCCTCTAGTTTCATAGTTATGATAATGACTGTTTAATTTTTTCAATATCATTATTTAACAGTTCTAAAGCAGTGTCGAAATGCTTATGTGCTATATATATAAGTGTATCATCTGCAAATATTTGAATTTTGCAGTGTTCTAAAATGTCAGAGATATCATTTATACAAATAATAAATAGTAGCCACCCTAATTTACTCCCCTGTGGCACCCCTACTGATATATTTGAACATTTGACATAATATTTCCAACTTTAGTTTTTTGACTTCTATTTACTAAATAATTGTGTAAAATGTGTAATACTGATCCTTTAAAGCCATAGTGACACAATTTCATTAACAATTTTTCCCTGTCTATAGTCTCAAATGCCCTTTTGAAGTCTAAAAATATTGTTACAATATATCCTTTCTCATCTATGCTTCTTCTCCAGTCTTCCACCACCATTTGGATTGCCGTTTCTGTGGAACATTTTTTTTCTAAATCCTTCTTGGTTTATCTGTATACAGCTGAGAATTTTGAACTTTTGGCACAGGAGTAATGGTGAAACACTTTAATTTTGATGGGAATTCACCATGTACTAAACAATGATTCACCAATAATAATAATTTCTCTCCAATTGCATTTAGAATATTTTTTGAGAGATTCTCACTTGGATTTTTATTAGATTTCAATTGTGTCATATTATGTTATAACCTTGTGTCGATGATGGGTGTCAGCTTAGACCTTAGCATTAAACCTAATCATTTTCTGCTCCCCAAACACCGTCGGAAGTATTGTCTCATCATTTTATGTTAAGTGAGACATTACTCCATTTCAGCAATTTTAGCATTTATTAAATCAGGAACCTTCAGCAGGCACTGTATCTCAAAATATCAGATACTTACATGGTAATACCACAAGTATTACCTTGACTCGGTATCTAGTTTCTTTGAATGTACACTTGCATATGTTTATCAAATATCAAAACATATGATTCATATGTTTTAGAAACAAGGTGTTATTTAGAATAAAATCTTGTAGTATCAGTTTTTCATATTGCTTCTCAATTATCATCATTTTTATTATATATTCTAAGTGACATATAAATCCGAACACCCAGTTTAAATGGTTTTATTTTAATAAAATTTTGTATAAGTACTTAATGAAGCATAATAAGTAAATGATAAAAATTTCAAAATGATTGCACTGCTTTAAAGCCCTTTGACCTTTAATAATGTGTGGATGCACCCTGATGTGCTACGCATTCTCCAACGGCCTAGGCATGCTTCTGATCAGGTGGTCATCACATCCCACACGTGCTCAATTGGGGATAAGTCGGGAGATCTTGGTGGCCATGGTAACAATGTGACATCATTATGTTGAAAGAAGGCTATTGTGACTCTTGCAACATGTGGTCGGGCATTATCTTGTTGGAAAGTTAGATCTGCCAGGGTGTCAAGATAGGGTAAAAAATGGGGTTCTAGAACTTCGTGGATATAACGCTGCGCGTTCATGTTACCTCTGATGAAGATTAAAGGTGACCTGGAACCATAAGCTTTAGCACCCCAAACCATAACTCCAACAGTGTGATGAACATGTCTTTCAACAAAAAACTGTGGATTCCTCCTTTCACCACGTCGCCTTCTAACCCTGGCACGACCATCGTGCATACCTAAACAAAATCGAGACTCGTCACTAAAAACAATACTGTTCCATTCCTGATCCCAGAGTGACCGTTGTCTGCACCACTCAAGGCAATTACGTCGGTGTTCTCGAGTTAAAGGGAGGACCCAATGTGGCCGGTATGAAAACAAGCCAAAACTTCTCATTCGTCGGTAAACACTTTGCATGCCAATAGGTCTTCCGTGTTCTGCAAACCATTCATTTCCAATGGACCTGGTAGTGGAGAAACGGTCCCTTAAGGCCAATAATCTTAGGCGGCGATCTTCACGATCTGTTGTTCTACGGCGGCGTCCAGTGCCCCTTGCTCTTTGCGTACGGCCTTCTCGAAGCCATGCCTGACAACACCTAACCACAGTGTCTACACTTCTTTGCACTCTAACTGCAATTGCCCGAAAAGAAAGTCCAGCTTCCCGAAGTCCCACTATACGGCCCCTATCAAACTCACTACTAAGTTGACGAAATCGTACAGGTCTCCGTACTCTAGGCATCGTAACCGATCGTAAAGGATGCCAAGAACCAAAATCCGCCAACGTTGATTCTTTACTGCGGCTGAAATATTAATTTTTAGAGCGTTAGTGAATTAAAAAAAAGCAGTATAAAAACCGGAATGTCCAACTGATAAGGCTGGACATTTTTTCACTTGTTATTTACAGTAAGATAAATACATTCACCAACTTTTATTAAAATAAAACCATTTAAACTGGGTGTTCGGATTTATATGTCACTTAGTATATGTATGTCTGTATTTCCATCAGATGTTTTACTATTGACCTAGTAGCAGCCCAATTATAAACAAGTCATTTCATCTCAAAACATCCTCAAACTTCATTTTTTGAAGTTATTCTAGTGCAGATTTTTTTTTGTTGGTAATCAGATTCCAAAGACAAATTTCCATTTTGCAATGTCCCTTTTATCGTTGGACGGCCCTGCTCGGATTTTGATGAAACTTTGACATGTCTAGAACAAAAAGCACAAACTTCGTTTTCTGACGTTTCAAAATTCCTGTTCATCCTCAGAATTTTTTTATGGAAAGAAAATTGTGGGCTGCCGGGGGTTTTAAATATTACATGTGTGGTATCAGTGAATGCTGCTTGACAGGGTAATTGTGATTGAGGAATAGTTATGTGTCTATTTTATTATCTTTCATATTGCTGAATGCACCAAAACAGTAAAGATTCCACGAACACAAATAAAAAGACAAGCATGGATATCAAAAGGGATTATTACCTCCATCAACAAAAAAATAGAATTATATAAGGAAACCAAAAAATACCCTTATGATGTTAAACTTTTGAATGAATTTAAATCATATCGAAACAGACTGACAAAAATAATTAAAGAGGCTAAAATTAAATATCTCCAAGACGAATTTGATAATCTACAAAATTGTTCGTCCAAAATGTGGCAATTTATCAATAAAATACAAGGCAAAAACAAAACAACAAAATTAATACAATTAAAAAAGAAAATGGTGAACTAGTGAGTAATGATGTAGATATAGCAAATGAATTTTGTGAATATTTTTCAAAAATCGGGAAAAGGTTGTCAGAAAGCATAAAAAACGCGGAGAAATTAAATTATAGTAAGACCAGATTATATAACTCATTATATTTGGAACCGACCGATACGCATGAAATAAAGACAATAATCAATGAATTGAAATTAAGAAAATCTCCAGGTCTAGATAATATAACAGCGTATACTCTCAAAAGAATAAATTGCAACATCTGCGGCATACTATCATATTTGATAAATTCTTGTATGAATAAAGGAATATTCCCTTCATGTTTAAAACACACTATGGTAAAACCATTATTTAAATCTGGAGAAAGAGAAAAACCCATCAACTACCGACCAATTTCCATCTTAACAAATTTTTCTAAAATATTTGAAAAAGTGTTAAAAAAACGATTCACCGAATTTGCAAAAAAATATAACTTAATAGCGGAAGTGCAATATGGTTTTCAAGAAGGCAAATCTGCTCAAGATGCTATTGTAAAATTAACAAATAAAATATACACGAATCTAGATATTGGCAAACCAACTGCTTGTGTTTTTGTTGACTTGGCAAAGGCATTCGACTCTATTACTCATGAATCGCTTTTAAAAACTTTAGAAAACTTAGGTTTCCGGGGAATAACATACAAACTTATAGAAAATTATTTGTCAAATCGAACACAGTGCGTCAAAATTAATAACACATTCAGTGAACCCCATATTATATCACACGGTGTACCTCAAGGCTCAGTATTAGGACCCATTTTATTTAATCTATTTATCAACGATTTGTTCAAAATAAATAGTACAGGTAAAGTTATCGGTTTTGCGGATGATACAGCTATTCTCTATGAAAGCAACCAGTGGCATACACTAAAAACCACAATCGAACATGATTTCAAAACATTTATAAATTTCTTTTCGGAAAGAACTTTGACAATTAATTACAACAAAACACACTATATAGCATTTTCTTGTAATGACAGGCTCTCACCGCAATTTAAAAAACTTGAAATTCATACAAGCAGTGGTCTCAAAGAGATTCAGTCAGCCGATAAAATAAAATACTTAGGCGTGATTTTGGACAAACACTTAAAATGGGATACCCATACAGAGTACCTTGTGAAGAGACTGAGATGTATTATTCCAAAATTCAGGTACTTCAGAGATATTCTAGATAAGAAATATCTATATAATCTATATTATGCTCTTGTTTATCCTCTATTACTTTACGGAATTTTGGCTTGGGGGGGAGTTATGAATAATAATTACAAAAAGGTTGAGGTCATCCAAAAATTAATTCTAAAATTGATCCTCCATAGGGAGATTACTTATTCAAGTGATTTTCTATATGTGGAGGCTCAACTATTAGATTGCAGACAAATTTATTTTTATTGTGGTCTAATACATTATTTCAAGTATTCAAAATACTTTAATCGTACCATTCATAACTACCCAACAAGATTCAATCAAAATTCAATGTGTATTCCACAAACATCAAAAACCATTACACAACGATCTTTGTTTTTCTTGGGACCAAAATTCTATAACTTCATACCAGAGTCATTAAAAGTAATTAAATCAAATAAATCATTTAAAAAAGAACTAAAAAATGGATTTTACAACAACCAAGGTACTCCATCCACGAAATTGTAGATCTGAAAAATCATTATCAAATCAATAATATTTTACTTACACTAACATCCATACTTCTACTTCAGTTCTAATTGTCTGGATATTTTTCCTCACATTACCATAATAATTCACCAAATTATACAGTATTAACGGGTTTTTTTCTTTTTTTTTTTTTTCATACACTGACTGTACTATTAGTTTTTATTTTGTACAAACCCAAACACAAGTGCAAACTTTTTTTGGGTGCTTTATGTTTATTGTGCACAATATTTGATATTTACTTGTATTTTGTGACAATAAACATTATTATTATTAAAAAAAAAAAAAATAAGCTCGTTATTTTTTCCGAATTGGATGGAAGAACAGATCTTTAATCTAATGTATGTATTTTCAGGCCAAAACAAAATTATTACATTCATTATTGAATCGATCATTTGTGCTTAACTGGATTTCATCTGATCTCCAAAAATGGAAAAAAACGCTCGTTACAAATAGTAACATCACTATTTACGTCTGGTCGACATAAAAGGCTTGCTTCCGATCCTGACATTACAAGAGGTTAATAGCTTTTTGCACATTCCATTATGCATGCACATGAAGGTTGAATCCATCGAAATATCAATAATACATTTGTTTTCAATTAGTTCGATTAACGATCCAGTTCAAAGATTGAAGATATATTCAATTCTGTTCCAGCTGTGCGCGATGAACGACCTAGATCGACAGCTCGCCGAATTGGCGCTGATAAATCAAGCAGAATTGGCTCCAGGGAAAAAGTGGGGCCTGCTGTACCGCCAAAACCCAAAAAGAATCAGCCACAGGTAAGATTCTGGATTTAGCCAAAACGAGTACTACGAGAACATCACTTATAACTTTCTTATTACCGATAGGATTATGATGAAATGTTTACACAAGGTTACGACTATGCCAAGGACGAATAAACTTTTTAGTTTTTGAAAATCGATGCAGTGACGGCACAATTACAGACAAAAACAAAAAAGAATCGGCAAAACTTTGCTTTTTGATAATTATAACGTTATATAAGATTAAAAAAAACAATACATTAATTGACAAATGTTTACGTAAGCATGGGGGGAGGGGGGTAAGAGCTTTGCTTACTTTTGCTGACAGGGGATGGGAGGGTAAATAATTGTAATAAATCTGCTTACGTAATACTTGAACGGCCCCATGGCTGGCGAGGTTAGTCATAGCAACGTTGCCAGATGGTCGGTTAGAGCAGTGATTCTAGATCGCAGTTGTCAAATGGACTATGCCCTACATAACTGACTTCTTCAAGCTCGCCGAATCGAAGACGTTATATTAAATAATGTGTATTGTAGGTGCCACAGTCGTACACCCTAAAACAAAACGTCGAGCCGAGGTACGCTTCCCGCATCCAAACGCACCAGCTATATTCGAACCTTCCTCCACAGACACCGTCTCAGTCCTGTTACGCGAACGCCTCAACGCTAGCAGCTAACGCGAAGTATAAAGATAACAATTATGCTAACTTTCCAAGGGACTTGGATACTGCCAGCCAGTACTCAAATCTGCCCAGAAGCGCATCAGCGATGAGCAGCGCCTCGCAAACGAGACAAGGTAAGAGACTGGCGGTTGAGTGAAAGTTATTTAGCGCCAACGTGCAGTAATACAAATATTGGCAGTGGTATTGGTCTAGCTCCGCGAATTAAAATAGGTTAGGAGCCAAGCATATGCAGGGCGGTCCAACGAAAAGGTCGCACCCCTATTTGTGAGTCTCTTGGTATGTTTTGGACACGTCAATTTTGATTTCTAGATGGACGTCTTTTCATCTATGCATGGTGATAAAAAAGTAAGATATTGCCTTATACTTTAGATTTTTCCAGGAATAAAGAAGGTCTTACAATATATGGATTTGAGTCACTCCAATATCGCCAGCACCATGTAAATAGAACGTACACTCATCCGAGAAACAAATATTTAATAAAAGATTTGCATTGTTGGGACATGATTTCGCAAAACGCCAACCTTCCATCAAAATCGTCTTCATCAAGCTCATGAACAAGTTTTATTTTTTGTCTTTCAAAATTCTTTGTACTGTTGAGCGTGTAACTCCTGGAGAAGTAGCCAGTTGTTAAGTGCTAAGTGTCCCAAAACTGCTATTTCTGCGGATTCATTTCTCACTCGATTTTTTCGATGGCGGTTACGGCGAATATTACACACAGAACCAGTTTATACAAATTTTTGTATAAACTTTGGCACATATACTAAGTGGTTAACTGGCTCAACCCAATTGAAAGTATACTAAGTGACATATAAATCCGAACACCCAGTTTAAATGGTTTTATTTTAATAAAAGTTGGTGAATGTATTTATCTTACTGTAAATAACAAGTGAAAAAATTTTCAGCCTTATCAGTTGGACATTCCGGTTTTTATACTGCTTTTTTTTTTTAATTCACTAACGCTCTAAAACTGAATATTTCAGCCGCAGTAAAGAATCAACGTTGGCGGATTTTGGTTCTTGACATCCTTTACGATCGGTTACGATGCCTAGAGTACGGAGACCTGTACGATTTCGTCAACTTAGTGAGTTTGATAGGGGCCGTATAGTGGGACTTCGGGAAGCTGGACTTTCTTTTCGGGCAATTGCAGTTAGAGTGCAAACAAGTGTAGACACTGTGGTTAGGTGTTGTCAGGCATGGCTTCGAGAAGGCCGTACGCAAAGAGCAAGGGGCACTGGACGCCGCCGTAGAACAACAGACCGTGAAGATCGCCGCCTAAGATTATTGGCCTTAATTGACCGTTTCTCCACTACCAGGTCCATTGCAAATGAATGGTTTGCAGAACACGGAAGACCTATTGGCATGCGAAGTGTTTACCGACGAATGAGAAGTTTTGGCTTGTTTTCATACCGGCCACACTGGGTCCTCCCTTTAACTCGAGAACACCGACGTAATCGCCTTGAGTGGTGCAGACAACGGTCACTCTGGGATCAGGAATGGAACAGTATTGTCTTTAGTGAGGAGTCTCGATTTTGTTTAGGCATGTACGATGGTCGTGCCAGGGTTAGAAGGCGACGTGGTGAAAGGAGGAATCCACAGTTTTTTGTTGAAGGACATGTTCATCACACTGTTGGAGTTATGGTTTGGGGTGCTATAGCTTATGGTTCCAGGTCACCTTTAATCTTCATCAGAGGTAACATGAACGCGCAGCGTTATATCCACGAAGTTCTAGAACCCCATCTTTTACCCTATCTTGACACCCTGGCAGATCCAACTTTCCAACAAGATAATGCCCGACCACATGTTGCAAGAGTCACAATAGACTTCTTTTAACATAATGATGTGACATTGTTACTATGGCTACCAAGATCTCCCGACTTATCCCCAATTGAGCACGTGTGGGATGTGATGGGTAGGAGATTGCTCAATTTGCAACGTCCTCCTCAGACTCTAGAAGCACTTCGAGAGGAGTTGGTGGTTGTCTGGAATGAGATACCACAGGAGGACATTGACCACCTGATCAGAAGCATGCCTAGGCACGTTGGAGAATGCGTAGCACATCAGGGTGCATCCACACATTATTAAAGGTCAAAGGGCTTTAAAGCAGTGCAATCATTTTGAAATTTTTATCATTTACTTATTATGCTTCATTAAGTACTTATACAAAATTATATTAAAATAAAACCATTTATACTGGGTGTTCGGATTTATATGTCACTTATTATACTTATCGTTAATATTGTCGACTGGAGGTAATGCGGTTAGCTTTTGCAATGCTTCCATTTTGGTAATACAGTTTTGTTATTCTACCCTTTTTTGAATTGAATAAGTCATTGTTCAATATTTATCACAACTAGGTAGCTAACTTAACAATTTGAAATGAAAGACAAATTTTTTCTATGACATACGATGACACTGATGATGATTATTATTCTTTTCCGTGCGTTCCATTATTATCATACTAAGTTAGCCGAATTTTATTAAAAACTCAAATAGCTTCACAACGATTGAAGATGGGTATAAACTTCATTATACAAAAGTTACAAAAAACTTCATGGAAAATCTAAAAATAAAAATGTAACGCAATATATTCTTTTTGGATAACCCAGTATTGTACGGCTATACATAGATGAAAAGGCGTCCCCGTAGAAATCAAAATTGTACCACGAGAGTCACAAATGTGGCACCCTGTATGGATAAATTGCATTGTTTGTCGCCGAAATTTCGTAATTGAATTCACACTTTTGACTGATTTGTCTGCCATTGGCTACCAAAGTGACAGAGTTGTATCAAAATAATCATACCAGTGGAAACAACTATACTAAGTGACATATAAATCCGAACACCCAGTTTAAATGGTTTTATTTTAATAAAATTTTCTATAAGTACTTAATGAAGCATAATAAGTAAATGATAAAAAAAATAATGTGTGGATGCACCCTGATGTGCTACGCATTCTCCAACGCGCCTAGGCATGCTTCTGATCAGGTGCTCAATGTCCTCCTGTGGTATCTCATTCCAGGCAACCACCAACTCCTCTCGAAGTGCTTCTAGAGTCTGAGGAGGACGTTGCAAATTGAGCAATCTCCTACCCATCATATCCCACACGTGCTCAATTGGGGATAAGTCGGGAGATCTTGGTGGCCATGGTAACAATGTGACATCATTATGTTGAAAGAAGTCTATTGTGACTCTTGCAACAGGTGGTCGGGCATTATCTTGTTGGAAAGTTTGATCTGCCAGGGTGTCAAGATAGGGTAAAAGATGGGGTTCTATAACTTCGTGGATATAACGCTGCGCGTTCATGTTACCTCTGATGAAGATTAAAGGTGACCTGGAACCATAAGCTATAGCACCCCAAACCATAACTCCAACAGTGTGATAAACATGTCTTTCAACAAAAAACTGTGGATTCCTCCTTTCACCACGTCGCCTTCTAACCCTGGCACGACCATCGTGCATGCCTGTTCCATTCCTGATCCCAGAGTGACTGTTGTCTGCACCACTCAAGGCGATTACGTCGGTGTTCTCGAGTTAAAGGGAGGACCCAGTGTAGCCGGTATGAAAACAAGCCAAAACTTCTCTTTCGTCGGTAAACACTTCGCATGCCAATAGGTCTTCCGTGTTCTGCAAACCATTCATTTGCAATGGACCTGGTAGTGGAGAAACGGTCCCTTAAGGCCAATAATCTTAGGCGGCGATCTTCACGGTCTGTTGTTCTACGGCGGCGTCCAGTGCCCCTTGCTCTTTGCGTACGGCCTTCTCGAAGCCATGCCTGACAACACCTAACCACAGTGTCTACACTTCTTTGCACTCTAACTGCAATTGCCCGAAAAGAAAGTCCAGCTTCCCGAAGTCCCACTATACGGCCCCTATCAAACTCACTAAGTTGACGAAATCGTACAGGTGTCCGTACTCTAGGCATCGTAACCGATCGTAAAGGATGTCAAGAACCAAAATCCGCCAACGTTGATTCTTTACTGCGGCTGAAATATTCATTTTTAGAGCGTTAGTGAATTAAAAAAAAACAATATAAAAACCGGAATGTCCAACTGATAAGGCTGAAAATTTTTTCACTTGTTATTTACAGTAAGATAAATACATTCACCAACTTTTATTAAAATAAAACCATTTAAACTGGGTGTTCGGATTTATACGTCACTTATTATATTTTCAATTGGGTAGAGCCGCTTTTTCCAAATTATGTAAGATTACCAAATCGTATGACACCACCGCAATTATCTGCAAACACTCGTATTTTTGAAAATTAACATCAAAAATACTAATTTAATGACATGACTGTCACTATTAGAATTATGAGACTGTTTCCTACCTAGTCTGAATTCACTGTTTTACTTGGTCGATTGTGAAGAGTGAGCTTTACATTCGTTAGATACAATGTTGCAACATTGTAAACATTATTTTGTCATTTATCGGTTTCTGTTATTCAACCCAAATTCAAGATAAACGTCTGTATGATGCTGTATCATTTTCGTCATTACACTCTGCCATAATGCACATATAAAGTCATTTGCGGAAAAAAAAAACGATGATGAAACCATTTTTAGTGCAAAACCATCTGAGTTTGTTGATTTCATATTTTTTCCTCCATTCCGTTTCACCTGTCACAACGTTATAGGGTACGATACGAGTACGCTACCACAAAGCCTAGCTTCGCAGAGTGAATATGCACCTTCAACGTGTTCACTGTCGAGACAGACTTTGAATCACAGCTTAGGCCCGCGGGCATATTCCAAACCAGAACATGTCACCTACAGCAACGTACAGGTATGTCTGAAGAAAAAAACGGTACTGACCTTGGTACCTATTAATTCAATGATAATTTATTTCCGTGTTAATTATAATGAACGAGTTATATCTTGTATGTACATCCCTACAGCCTTATTTTTTAATGCTAATTGAAGTATCGTAGGTACATGCGAGGAGTACGTGTAAGAAAAAGTACTGGGTGCGCTATCTATTACTTTTTTTTACGTAAATAAGCAAAATTGCAGATTCTGGGGGGCTGAAAATCCACACCAATATCATGAACAACCTATCCATCCTGAAAAAGTGACTGTTTGGTGCGGAATATGGGCTGGCGGCATCGTTGGACCATTCTTCTTTGAAGATGACGAAGAAAAGGCCATTGCCGACAACGGCATCCTAACGAAACTTTTTGTGGCCACAATTGTATCGTACTGGTGCCGACGATCTTTGGTTTCATCAAGACGGAGCAAAGGCTCACACATCTCGCCAAACAATCGCCTTATTGCACACGAAATTTCAAGACCGCATAAATTCAGATATCAGTTGGCCCCCGAGATCGTGCGATTTAACACCTCTTGACTATTTTCTTTGGGGATTTTCGAAAGGAAAAGTGTACGCGAATGGTCCCGGACAATTCAGGACCTAAAGCGCAATATTCGGACTGAAATTGCGGCCATAAACCCGATTATTCTGGGAAAAGTCATTGAAAATTTTGATGTTCGAATGTTGGCCTGTTAACGAAGCCGCGGTCGTCTCATGACTGATGTTCTTTTTCATACATAAATGGCATAAACCAACCTTCATTTATCAATAAAAAAATTGCTTTCACCTCGTAAAAAGCGTGTTGATTCTTCAAATAGAAAAAAAGTAATAGATGGCGCACCCTGACCAAATATCGGATAGAATGTATAGCCTTCCATAAAAAAAAGTTGCTATCAGTTTCTGAAAAAAGTAGAAAAGTAGTAGTATAGTAAATGGAGAAACAGTTGTTATAACTTCGCACAGATGATGCTATAGTCTCTCATTTTATCTCTGATAATTTTCAGGCGGAATATTTAAACAAATGCTGCTAACATTTTCATTTAACTATCTGTAGGTTGCTAATCAAATGAGGAACAGAGATGGCTTAGTCTACAGTAATCTTATACACCCTCCTAGAGAAGGTGGAAATGTTTACAGCAACCTTCCTCCTAACAGTAATGCTTATACGAATGGGGGTAAGTATTTCAAACTTGCATTTTTTTGTCATTTCAGCCATTGATGATATTGGCGTCACTGCTTAACTATCAAGAGCATCCCCACACTGTAAACTTAAGTTTGAAGTTCCTTTGTGTCTAAATTGCTACCTAGTTCTGCTAGCCTCATCCCACTTCTGAAAATGGCATACACCATACAACATCTATTACATCCTGAGAGCGTTGGCATTGGGACTCATCTCTTATTTCCCATATTTTTCTTCTAGACGATTTGCCACCCCCTCCGTTAGACTTAACCTCAGGTTTAGCTGACTATGCTCCATGTACAGTAAATACAAATCTACCGCCACCTCCCGATGACCTACTACCACCTCCATCTCCAGTCAGTTCCAGCTATAGTGAACTGAGGAGAGCTACACAGCCTGGACAGGATTATCATAATTACAGTATCGGAACACAGGCAAGTCAAGTTTAATTATTTTTGTGGTTGATGAAAAAATATACCCTAAAACTTAAGTAACATAGAATTTTATAAAGGAATTTATTTCATAGGGGTTTGATCATTCTTAAGAATTTTGAAAGAAAATTGCAAGTTTTGTAGTGTATTGATGTTTGCCGCCAAAGCACACCTTTAAAAAATATACCTGTTCATCCATTCGATATTTATCGCTTTCACGATATCTGTGTCTCATAGTCAGAAAATAAAAGGTTCTGATTCATGAAGCGTTAACACTGATACCACTAAAACAGACAATGCGAGCAGCCTTTTAAAAACATAACGCGATTCTAAGTACTGTGTGGCACCTCTTCTACGATAAGCAATTTTTAATGAGCTTCAAATGTATTTCAAACGTACAATGCAGTTACGTAGATTAAATAATTGCTAGACTTTCACAAATATATCTTTAACATTCTTTCTTTATTGTTTATTATGATGCATCAGCAGTGTATTAAACCGTCATGAATCACTTTTAAATTCTCTTGTCTTTCTTCACCAATCGACTTCAATGCTATTTGAAACTTCCACAATTGATGAAATCCGCAAAATATGATTTGGAATCAGTTTCATCTTATTTTTATCTATACCCATTTTCTTTTTTCCAGCCTCCGGATGCAGACTCATCTTATGGTTATGGCGGTATGTCGCAGGTAGGAAATACCGGATACGTATTTAATTTATTAAATATTTTGTAACAGAGTTCGGATTGGAAAGTAGGTCATTATTCATCACGCATTATTTTTGTTTGTATGAACCAGTGTGTTAAATGGCCGGATCAAAATCGATTTTGCCGGTCATGGTCAATAATTGATTATATTGAACAATGCTGTCAAAAACTACAAATAAAGACCACGACTATGGGATTTTAAATCATAAAATGTACACTTGACGACGTTAAAGTATGTCTTCCCTACCCATTTGTAAAAAAAACATACAGATTCGATGTCTTAAAGTGCTGCCTAACAAAGAAATTTGAATACTCACATCTCGAATCAAATTGAATATCTAAGAAACTGTAAATATTAATAATAATAGACGTCTTTATTGTCCACAATGCATTGTAGTATAGCCAAATGTCAGACTTATATGGCGAAGTTTAGCATGCGGCTACTCTTACACTTAACCATACTTATAGTCTCTAGCAGATGTTCAAAAGAATACACTATCCACAAACAGATTTGGTTCATTACATCGAAAGTATAATTTAAAAAAAAAGAGAAAAAGGCATACTTTCCAAACCCAGATGCACCAAAAAATTATTAATCTGAATTAAAGATGGAATAAAAAAGAAATGAATGATTACGTAAATTATATGTTTGGAGGGTTGAGTAATAATGTTTTAACTTTTTGTCGAAAGACAGGTAATGAAATTCTTTATATACTTTAGGAAGGTCATTATAAATAATAGCAACATTGTAAGAAAAGCTGCGTTTAAAAAGTGTAGACGTATGCAGGGGTATTCTAATATTATTTTCTCTGAGAGTTCTACAGTGAACATCATTATTAAATGAAATTTTTTCCTTCGAGTAATAAGGTTTAAACGTGAGCAGCAACTTGTGAACAAAAACTGAATAGTGATACTTGACCATGTCATTAATTTTTAACCAGTTTAGAACGGGATATTTCGCTGATACATGATCAAATTTACGTAAGCCAAAATGAATCGTATACAATTGTTTTGAATAACTTGAATAACGTTTTTAGTGAAATTGCCTAAACAAGCATAGTATACGATATTACAATAATTTAGTATAGATATGACCAATGCTTCACATAGTTTTTTACGCATCTTAAAATTTAGTAAATACCTGTTTGCTATAAGAGTGCGCAGCCGTAGGTAGGTTTTCTGAGATAGACTTTTAACATGTTCAGTAACCTTAATTTTGTATCAAAAACAACACCAAGAATTTTTGCAGAATCAGAAAATTGCAAGATTTGGTTGTTTATCTGAATGTTCAAGAGCTGTGTTACATTGTATGTTTTTCTTTGTGGGCAAAATAATAACAATTTAGATTTTTGTGGATTAATAAGTAGATTGTGATCTAGAGTATTTAATTAATTTATTAACATCGTTTGTAAAATTTGAGTAGTATTATTGACATTATCCGGGTTAAAATAATGAAGCAATTGCGTATCGTCTGCAAATGACTGGACATGAGAATTATCAATACTTTGCTTAAGTTGAACGTATATATGAGGAACAGAAGCGGCCCCAATACAGAGCCCTGAGGTACGCCTGAGGGAATTATTGTCACTTGAGACATTTCTTGATTGAGAGTTCTTTGATGAAGGTAACTGTCGAAAATGAAAGGCATACACAGTCAAGACCTATGTAATTTAATTTAGCAAGTAATAATTTATGATTGATGCTGTCAAAGGCTTTCGAATAGTCTATAGAGATTAAGGCTAGTGCCATGTTCTTATCTAAGGCACTTAAAATATTGTCTTGCAGATTAAGTAGGGCAGATGTTGAACTATAATTTTTTCTAAATCCGGATTGAGTATCGGGAAGTATAAAGAATTTTTCTAGGTAAGCGGTCAATTGGAACTTTCTAAAATTTTGGATAAAATTGGTAATAAACTGATAGGTCTGAGATCATTATACTCAGTGGGTTTCATTTTTTTAGGAATTGGAATAATTAGAGCTTGTTTCCATCTGTTTGAAAGTAGCCTTTTTCCAAACAGTCGTTAAAGATGTGGACGATGTGATGGAGAATAACTGGCAGGCAAAGCTGGATCATTCACAGGGATATACCATCAATTCCCTTCGCATCAGATTTTAGGCTCCCTATTGACAGAATTCAAACCACCAACTAAGAACCATCGCAAATATCCAATCAACGGTTACAGAAAAACAACATATACAGGGTGTAAAAAAGTTTCATATAGCATGGAGGTCAAACGACATTTTTTTAGAGAAAAGCGACTTTAAAGTAAAATAAAATCTGACGCAATGCCAGGCGCAAATTACGACGGAACGCAGTGTAAATAAAGATGGAGTTTGTTATTTTGGCTCTTAGGTATTATTTTATATTTGATAATGTACTCGTAAAACGCAAACAATTAAAAAAAAAACGGGCCTACCACTAACTGTCTCAGCGTTTCACCTGGTGTGTGAAAGTTTATTGAACGTATTAAAAAATCCACTTATAAATAGGGAATACAATTTTGATACATTGTTTTTCTTTTTAAAACCCATGTTTTTAAAAAATCCGGATTTTCAAGTGTTTTTGTGCAAAAACCACTGACAGAATGTTAGTCTGCGAGAATAACCTTTTGCTAACAAGGCCTGCACTCGTTATACATGCTAGGGATAAAGGAAATTTTTCCGTAGGATTCCATGGACTAGGTATGCGATAGTCCTACGCGGCGGCCTAATTCCCGAGTGCTGATATGTGCATTGATTTCCACGATATTTAAAATTTGTTCCTCCTGCTCTACAGGAACCTGTCTTTCACGAGTGCGAATATTAGTGGGCTGAACACTTCCTGTATCTCGAAGTCATTGGTACACTTGCACAAATGTCCTTCTGCCTGGGTATACCCGTTGGCGAAATCGATCGCGATAAATTTGAGCTGCAAGATTTGAATTCTGACGAGCTTCACCGTAAACTAACATGTCGGCGAACTCTTGATTCGAGAACATTGAAAACAAACACGACGACGTACGCGAACAATAACTAACCACTGTTACCGTTTGCGATCGATTGCCGTTTCGATAAGAGTGATGGAGGATCGACGCGCTGTTGTCATGTGTGTTTTAAATATTTAATTTAAAGAAAATTACTTACTGACTACAAATTTTGGCTTAACTTAGAAAAACTTAAAGCCATTTATTTGTCAATTACCCAATTTAAAAACGTTTTAGATTACATTACAAAAATTAGCAAGATTGTGCTGATTTTGGAAAGATATAAGCAAGTAAAGTTGTAAACTATAAAGCCATTTAGACAAAAATCTATTGACTTTGACCATGGATCATATGAATTTTTTGACCTGTTATAACCCCCCCTATTACCGATTTCAATAACACTGATCAACAGCCAAAAAATCCTAAATAAAATCAACAAAATACTATTTTTAATGTGCTAAAACCGGAATGAAACTTATTTTTTCAATATTAGTTCAAGTTTTAGAGATACGGTAATTATATGTGTTCCTGCTGTGACAGTGTTAATATACTGTAATTCACAAGAATGCACGTGCTACATTTTTATATTCGGCAAGGAAAGATGATGTAATCGGCATGATTGTGTTATGTTATACATTCGTGTACTTTATATTGTTTTATATTAGCCATTTTTTCCTCAGTTGGCTGACAGCGTTCATGCAAGATGTCTCGAAAGTGTGTAAACAATCCAGATCAGTTTTGTTACGTGTGGGATGTGACTTTTGCGTCTCAGAGACGGTCTATTACTCCACTAATAACAAAGGCATATCAGCTTTATTTCGGTTGTAAACTAGGTGATCAAGTCAAACAGTGGGCACCCCACATTTGCTGTAATACATGTGCTTCAAGTCTGAGGAGCTGGTTAAAAAAATGGTCTATGCGCTTTGCTGTCCCAATGGTTTGGAGAGAGCCTACAAATCATATTAATGATTCTTACTTTTGCATGGTACCTTGTGTTGGACAAGCCACAGTGTTATGTCCAAGAAAAAAAAATCGGTTATTAATGGGTGCTTAGGCCTTAGGCATTCGTGGTAGTTGGAGTATAAAAAAAAATGACTGCCATAACGTTTACACCCTGTATAAGCGTGCCAAAACCTTTGCAGTCCTCTTCGACGTACGAATCCATCTACGAACCAATCAACCCCCGTCCAGCCAGCCAGTTATCCTCCAGGTCCAACCTCTCGCTGTACGCGTCGACGGGAGGCGGTGGGGCGCAGCCCCAGGTGAGGACAGGCAGCAGAGCTGGGGGGACACTGCCAGGTGGCAAGGAACGTGAAGTGGAATGCCTAACCGAGATGCTGGTCAGAGGCATGAGAGGAGATGCCGGTGCCGATGATAATGAAGAGGACGTTTACGGGACGTGTGTCAAGTGCGGAGAGAAGGTAATAAATAATATCGTGTAACTTAAAAAGCGAACCTCGGAAGGGGTTGTTTCAAAAATAATCTCTATTTTCATTCCAGATTATTGGGGAAAACAGTGGCTGCACTGCGATGGACCACCTCTACCACACAAATGCTTCACCTGCCACCAGTGTGCAATAAACTTACAAGGAAAACCGTTTTTACTCTCTAGAAGGAAATCCTTATTGCGAGGAAGATTATTTTGGTGGAGTGTATTCATAAAGGGACTTTGGAATTAATCAGACCATGTGTGTGTGAACTTGATTCACGATAACAGCTTGTATCTATTCCAGAACACGCTAGAAAATGCTGCGTCTGCCAGAAACCCATATTGGACAGAATATTGCGGGCAACAGGAAAACCATACCATCCAAAATGCTTTGCTGCGTAGTATGCGGTAAAAGCCTCGACGGCATTCCGTTCACTGTGGATGCTACGAATCAAGTACATTGCATCGAAGATTTCCACAAGTGAGTAAACGTTCACGTCTTTTCCTTTTCCCGCAGGCCTAATACTTTTGAATAAACAGCATCTGCAGTATTTCGGGTACCTTATCCGCTGCTACTTTTTAAAGTGATGATAGACTCAAGAGTCGTTGTCCAACACTGTACTTGATCTTGCAGAATGCGAGGAATTAACCACTTACACGATATTGAAAACTGTTCGTTGATAAATTGTTCATTTCAGAAATTACGTGCAAAATACAACCAAACGTTCGGCATTGATCTAATGGGTGATTTTTTGCTAGTATCTTTTTGGCAACACTGTTGTTGACAGATGACGCGTGAATCGTGTCTTATGTCATTGTCAAACTTGTTCAGTTTGGTCTATAATTTAACCATGAATCGACTTACGAACGAACAATGCTTGCAAATTATTGAATTTTACTATCAAAATTCATGCTTGGTTAAGAGAGTGCATCGAGCACTGCTTCCAATTTATGGGCAATTTGGTCGGCCCTACTGAGGGAGCTATTCGGAAGCTTGTGACTAAATTTTGAACCCAGTTTACATTATTGGACATTGAACCGCCAACAAGCAGACGTAGAGTGAGGACTGAAGAAAATATTGCGGCTGTATCCGCCAGTGTTAGTGATGTCGTAAGCAGCAATTGGGCCTCTGTTACTCCACTACGTGGAAAATTTTGCGACAGGATTGGGTGTAAAAACCTTATAATATACAGCTGGTGTGTAAGAAATGAAGCCACACGACCCTCCTACAACGTTCCAATTTGGTTGAATGGGCGCTGGCAAAGTTGGAGGAAGATCCACATTTTTCATCGAAAAAATTGTGTTCAGCGACCGAAGCTCATTTCTGGTTGAATGGGTACGTTAACAAGCAAAATTGCCGCATCTAGAGTAAGACCAGTCAGAAGCATTGCAAGAGCTACTAATGCATCCCGAAAAAATCACTGTTTGGTGTGGATTGTGGGGCCGGTGGCATCATCGGGCCGTACTTCTTCAAAGACGACAATGGCCGGAACGTAACTGTGAATGGCGAGCGCTACCGTGCGATGATAACAAACTTTTTTTTGCCCAAAATGGAAGAGCTGGACTTGGCTGACATGTGGTTTCAACAGCCGGTGCCACATGCCACACCGCACATGAAACAATGGCCTATTGAGAGGTGAGTTCGGTGAAACAGTTTATCTCACGTTTGGCCGCCTAGATCGTGTGATTTAACGCCGTTGGACTATTTGTTGGGGGGCCATGTTAATGCTAATGTCTACAGGGATAAACCGGCAACGATTGACGCACTGGAAGCCAATATTGAAGCATTTATTCGTGCGATACCGGACCGATATGTTGGAGAGAGAGTGCCAAAATTGGACCCTTGCGCATGGGCCATCTAAAGCGGAGCCGCGGCCAATATTTACATGAAATAATCTTTAAACATTAAATTATATCGACCGTTTCTATCGTCTCAAATAAGATTAATCGTTTTTTTCAACTTTTTTGTGTTTTTTTTGAAAATCAAATCCTATACCTCTTAAAAATCACCCTATAAAAGAAACATTTTCAGTTTATCTCATACCTATTCAAGAAGAATAAAATCAATTATTACGGAATAGTCTGAAATAATAACTATCTCATAATGTTGGTACGAGTATTCCTCAATCGGCGAAGATATCTGGTATCCATTTGGATTTTCTTATTCCAATTTCATATCCTTGCTTGGGAATTGTGTAGTCAATAGCTGTACATTAAAATAGTGTTTTTAAATGAAGACGAGTTTTCCTAACGAGTTGATTTTGTCTTTAGAATATTTGCGCCAAGATGTTGGGTATGTAAGCAACCTATAATGCCAGAACAGGGAAGAAGAGACTGTAAGGGTGGTAGCATTAGATCACAGTTTCCACATCCAATGCTACAAATGTGAGGTATGTAAGCAAATACCTAATTTGCAATGAGATAAAGTGAAACAATTACATAACATACAGATATTTAGAAAAATAAAATTTTCGTCTCTAAGAATTTCCACTGTTCACAGACAAAATGTTTGTTGCCATTGTTGAACGTTAGTTGCTTGAATCCTAATGTTTGTTTTAGGATTGTGGGCTGGTTCTATCATCAGAAGCGGAGGGCAGAGGTTGTTATCCATTAGACGGCCATGTTCTTTGTAAGAGTTGCAACGCAAAACGCGTGCAAGCTCTTACTAGTCATATGACTACAGAGCTCTAAAAGCTGCGTAAATTACCATATTATTATATCATTATATTTATTTTTACCTTACGAGGAAAGCGCTTGTAAATGTGAGTGTTCCTAAACGCAATTTTACTTCCATTCCCCAGGTAATATACTAAGCATCTTGCCCTTTATCTTAAGATAGTATCTTCCTCATTTTTGCTTTCCAACTTCCTTCCATTCCTCTTCTTCTCTTTTAGTTTTTTGAAACATGTTTGACAATGACTTTACACGTAGTCACTTTTTCAATTGATTTTTTTCTCTATAAATAAGTGCTTGGTGGAACGTAAGCACTCTTAGGAAAGAAAATTAGAGAGATAGAGAAAACTTTTCTTCATATGACTTTCTGGTATCAAAAACTATGCTTGTTAATCAGTGCTCCTATTTCTTTTTCATATTATGGCAAAATTCCTTTCTGATTATGGCGCAAGATACCAGAAACGAAGCTGATGTTACCTATGCGCGTAATTTTTAAACAATACTGCCTGCTTTTTCTGTTCGTCATTGTCAGTCATAGAGGATCGTAGGCCCTTTACTTTTAGTTAAAGTACTGTCGGTCTGTCAGGTGGTGTTACCCGATATTAAAGTCATGAGAAATAGAGGAAAACGAAAGTGGAGAGCGAAGAAAAGGAAGTGCGTAAAGATGGTTGTCGTGGCTTTCTTTGGACCTAAAATTGCCTACAGTTCCAGCCGCGGTCTTGCGGGCTCGCAAACTTACTCGACTGCGTAGTCTACTGGCTGCACGCAACAAATAGCTCGATTTTTTTTGTCATAGTTAAATATTTCATGTGACAAAAAACGAAACATTGTCGACATACAAGAAACAAATTTAATTCCAAGTTCTTGGTACCTTCATGGAGTTGCGAGCAGTGTACATTCCAAATTTTTCAAGGCACTATGATTCAAGGGGAGAAGATGGTCTTAGAGTTTTTATACATGTAAAACATTCTGGATTCTATGCAATTTCAAGTACTACACAATCAAATCTGAAATATCGATCAGAAACAGCGATTGAAATTGTTTGTGATAATTGAAAAAGCCAATTTAACAAAACAGCCTTTGTGCTTTTTATTCTGGAAGCAATACTTGCCAAAATACAACAATAAATCAGAAAAGCACATCTTGGTGGTTTTTCAAAGTTTTTTAACGGAGTTGCACACTTCATCGGACTGGCGTTTATCACTATTTTGTGGGGGAACAATTACAACACGCTGCTTAAGAAAACTTCCGCTTTTAGCGAGAATATGTGAAAATTACGATATTTATGTTAAAACTTAACGAAATTTTATAGTGAAGACATTTATTAACAATCTGGGTTGTTATTCGATATAAAATATAAGAGTCTGTATCAGCGGTCGGCGACCTTGGAGAGTCAAAATAAAGAAAAAGGAGCCACCACTGTGGAATTAATTATATTACTTTATTTTATAAAAAATGAGGAACAATAACGAAAAAATGAACATAACCATTTTATATAACATTATGTATTTAGTTACATATTTTTTAATAATTATTTATTTAGTAAGCATATTTAGGTATATAACACTAAGACCTGATTTTATTATTGACCAGGGGGATGTAAAATCTTGATCCGGATCATGATAGACCTATGAGAAGGAATTTTTGTAGTAATGGATCAATTGGATATACTCAATTTTTCTAAAATACCTCTCAAGCTAGCGAACAAATATACGTTTTGACGTCGGTGCGATTTTTCGGTTTTTTTCCGAGTTGCCGTTATGTTTAGGTAGAAAGCGATACTGTTTCTGAAACTAGAAACTCGGCGCTTTACGACCGAGTACGAACCATCGAGATATGAGGACAAAAAACGATTGAAAAGTCAAGTTGAAAAAAATTTAGTTTTTTGCAGGGAACCTAACTTTCGCCATTTGTAAAAATGTCGTCTCATTCGATAGCTAAATGATGAGCGGGCCCTATAGCGTAGCCCCTTTTTCGATTCGCGTCTCAGTTTTTTCTAGAAATTTTCAAAGGACAAACTAGAAAACTTGCGAATTTTCGTTGGAACGCCGATATCTCTTCTATGCCAAAGAAAAATGAAAATTTGCGCTACGCATTTTGTACATCTAAACGAGTACTATAAATGACCTAGAGAGAGTTTTTTCCGTTTAGGACACCCGTTTCGAATAAAAAATTTCAAATGTTGAAAAATTTGCTTTTTCTGATCTTAAACGCCCTTTTCGATATTCAGGATCTATCTACTCTGAAGATAATGGAGATACAGACCTAGCGATTTTTGCATATCAAAGCCCACATTTCGGACTCCAGTTTAAAGGTATTTCGCCCCCATATTAAAATCACGGAAATTCTTTATAAATCACCTGGTTTGGTTACATTCTTTCAGTTGATCCGGAGATCAAAACCTACGATCCGGATCAACAATGGCCAATTAGACAGCGTTTTCATAAAACTGCAAGCTTGTAATAAATTAAGATAGCAGGTCCCGGTGCGAATACTGTGTTTATGCATTGATTAACATATTCCTCATGGCGTTGAATCACCCTAATTAGCGAACGAATTTTCTAGTATTCCTTTTTTCTCTACTCTTGACAGTTGATACATTTGTAGTGCTGCCAAGCTAACAACAGTAAACATGAATAATATGTATCAACACAGAATTGTTTGAAACGAAAAATCTAACGTTTATTTTGTGGATCTACCTTACAATGTTTCGTTGAACAGTTTGATGTGGTAGCGCTGGACAGCAGAGCTTATGAAACGCAGCACTTTTTTGGTTCGATACGGCGATTAGAGGAGGCGCTTCTTATACAAATCGTATATTTTTCGCTAGGTTGAGAGACATTTTATTCATTAGATCCATTACCAGAAAGATGCCTTCTCATCGGTCGATTATGATCCGGATCAAGAATTTTGCACTCCTGTTAGTAAAATCGGGCTGCCGATCGCTGGTGTATATAATGGAATCGTGTACTTGTGCAACCGTAAATATATTAGTAAGATTGGTGGATACCATTAGAACTGTGTGCTGTGTTAACATAGTGATAGTAGCTTGTTGAAAATTTATTCTAGTTGTAAAATATGTATACCATAACCCATCATATCCAAACGAATTTATGTATAGTGTAATGATGACGATTTTGGTTTTTCTTTTTTGTATTCAGCTAATCTACATTCCATTACTGCGTTGATTCCATTGACTTGAATTTAGGTTGACTGGCGCAGCGCTTCTTATCCGATAAAGCATTTACTTTAAGTTACGCATATGTATATTAATTCGTAAATGTATGCTTATTGTTCATGTGATTTAGTATAGCTTTGTATATAAAACCATTCTGCCCGTAACTGAATTTTTATTAGTTTCTATCAATAGTGCAACCATCTAAAAGCCTCCTATTAGTAGTGGTGGTGAGGAGGCGACAACTAGTCAACCCTTGACACTACTACTCCACAAGCCATCTACAGGTAACTAATTGCTGAATAACCAACATTCATGAGGTTGAAATTAACTTCCATGGTGGAGATTCAAACCTGCAGTGTATTTTTCAGACGGGTTAAAGAAGTTGACGCATCGCTAGATTGATTGTATAGAGCATTGATTCCCAAAGTGGTCTATATCGACCCCTAGGGGTCTATGACAACCTGCAAGGGGTCTACGTCAGCGAAAAAAAATTTGGGGGTCCATGAAATGAATATGGGGGTCCACGATAGTGGATCTCAACACATACACTGATAGTACCTATTTACTTACATCATACTATCTTATAATATCAAAACATATACATTATTTATAAAAGTAAAAAATTATTATATATGTTTATAAAATTGTGTAAGTTGTAGGATGTTGGTATTCGCTTTGTGGTCGCAATACATTTTGAACTTGTAAAAACCTGAGAGTCGCAGTCTCAGAGCTTCGCTACCTTGCACTGACTTGTTCAATTCGTCACTCTATAAATACGAATGTGGGACAAATACGTTTATTCGTTTCCTGAATCTTGAAAAGGAAAGTGCTAAGAAAATATTTTAAAAATATAAACAGATAGTATATCACACAAATTATAGTGAGTCAGTGTTATTTTGTTTGAGAGTGCTGGAGAAAAGTAAGTACATTATTTTTTATTAAATTTTAGTTTTGTACTCGTAGTTAGCAAAGATAGATAAATTACGCCAATCATGACTTTAGTTATTAGTAGTTAAATATTCAATCATGCAAAATTACACGAGTACTCCTCAATAGTTTCTTTTTGAAAGTTTTAGCAATCGGTAATATAATTACAGTGCAATCTCCGTAATTCGAGCTAATTGTTGCAAGAAGATGTTCGAATTATGGAATGTTTTCGGAAAAATCAAAAAAATTTTTAATATATACTACAGCTGCTGGATTTTCTGTCTTATTTAAATAATTTAATTTTGCCCACAGATGACTGATGCCATGTCCGAATCTAAAAGAAATGTAGACAGTACAGTGTTGATTATTTGAAATTTGGCTTCATTCCATCATTGCCGGACAAACAATCGCCTATGTGCCTTTTATGCAACAAAGTTTTGGGCAATGACGCTATGAAACCATCTAAACTGCAAGATCATCTGAGAAGATGCCACCCTGATAAAACAGAGAAAGATTTGAAATACTTTCAAACACTCAAAGATAAATTTCAGAAGAGACCTACACTGGACAGAATGTTCGCTTCGACGTCACAAAGAAATGATGATGGTTTGCGGGCGTCTTACAATATCTCGTTACTTATAGCAAAATCCGGAAAACCGCATACTATCGGAGAGAAGTTAATTTTGCCAGCCGTTGAAGAGGTTTTAAAAACTGTTTTACACAAACCTGCATCTGATATCATTAAAAGAATTCCCTTAAGCAACAATACTGTTGAAAGACGTATTGATGAAATGAGTTCTGATATTGAAAGCTTCTTATGTAATTATTTGCAAACGACCCATTTCTCTATACAACTGGACGAGTCAACTTTACCTGATAATGCAGCATTATTATTGGCATATGTTCGTTTTATTATGAATCAAGAAATCTACGAAGAACTGCTCTTCGCAAGAACTTTGATAACCGACACTAAAGGTGAATCAATATTTCATGTTTTGAAGGATTACTTCATTGAAAAAGCAATTCCTTTATCAAATATAATATCAGTAGCTACAGATGGAGCACCTGCCATGGTTGGTTATCGTGGATAAGCTATTTAAAACAAAATGTGTCAGGGGTGTTAGCAATACATTGCGTCATCCATCGACAACATTTAGTTGCTAAAAATTTGAGTGTTAGATTGCATGAATCACTTCATTTAGTCATTGATGCAGTAAACCGAATCCGAAGCAACGCGTTGAATACGCGGTTATTTGCGCAGTTGTGTGAAGAAAATGACGAACACTTTCATCAATTACTCCTTCACACTGAAGTACGCTGGCTGTCGAAAGGCTTATGTTTGACAAGATTTTTTGCACTTTTTGAGACTATTTTAGAATTTCTGGATACTAAAGATAAAATTTTAAAAGAAAATTTAATGAAGAGGACATCGCCTATTTAACAGATTTGTTTACAAAATTTAATATGGTTAATTTGCAATTACAAGGCGACAGTTTAAATTTGATTAAAACAAAGTCCATCTTATCAGCGTTTCTTGCCAGAGTTAAACTAATGAAGCAAAATATTGGACGGGGCGAATTTTCTCAGTTCCCCAATTTGTCACAGACAAGCTGCCAGGAAGACGACGTTTCAACTTACGTTCAACATTTAAATGCCCTCTATTCAGATTTTGAATCTAGGTTTGAGGATATTTTGACTATGGTAATACCACCGTGGATAATTAATCCATATGGTGACATAGAAGAAACGAATGTCATAATACAAGAGGAACTGACTGAACTAAGTACAAACGAAGAACTTAAGGTTCAGTTTAAAAACGGATATCAGCAATTCTGGCTGCAAAACAACATACCCGTTACTTATCCCGTATTATGGAATATAGCGAGGAAATTTTTAATTTCCTTTCCATCGTCATACCTAGTGGAAAGGGGGTTCAGCGCTGTTACCAATCTCCTAACGAAAAAAAGAAACAGACTGGACATCATTAGCCGAGGAGATTTAAGATTAACCCTTACAAAATTGACGCCAAATGTTGATAATTTATTATTAAAGCATCAGGTTCATCCTTCTCACTAAAAATATTGACTTATTGCTTATGTTATTTTATTTATAGTTTATTTTATGTTTATTGGTGTCTGACCAATAAATGCCCGCATTGGGAATAAGTGCCCGCATTGATTTTTTTAAAGAACCCCCCTTTATAGAAAATATTTTTTTTATTCTGAAAATTCAAGGATAGGTACACACTAAAATTCGTTAATTTTTTGCCTATTTTTAGATAACTTAAACGTATAAGAAGCGGAATTTAATCAAACTAACAGTGAAATTATTGTAGAACATACGTTTATGTTATAATTAATAAACGAACTCGCTTATTGTACTATTTTAAGTAAAAAACTTTTTTTTATTATTT